>JALXJV020000012.1:7512349-7529934 GCA_024633595.2 Lepomis macrochirus | reverse complement strand
AGGCCTGAGGCTGGCCACAATAAAAGGCCTGAGGCTGGCCACAATAGAAGGCCTGAGGCTGGCCACAATAAAAGGCCTCTCAAAATGTGCCGTTCCATCACACAGCACGATGCCACAGATGTCGCAGGTTTTGAGGGAGCGTGCAGTCGGCATGCTGACTGCAGGAATGTCCACCAGAGCTGTTGCCCGTGAACTTAATGTCCATTTCTCCACCATAAGCCGTTTGCAAAGGCGGGTCAGAGAATTTGGCGGTACATCCAACCGGCCTCACAACCGCAGACCACGTGTAACCACACCAGCCCAGGACCTCCACATCCAGCATCTTCACCGGACAGCTGCTGCAACAATCTGTTTGCACAACGAGAGAATTTCTGCACAAACTGTCAGGAACTGTCTCAGGGAAGCTCATCTGCATGCTCGTCGTCCTCATCGGGGTCTCGACCTGACTGCAACTTCACACAGCCGTTGAAGAGGAGTGGACCAACATTCAGGCCACAATCAGCAACCAGATCAACTCTGTGTGAAGGAGATGTGTTGCACTGCGTGAGACAAATGGTTTTCACACCAGAGACTTACTATTTTCTGGACCCCCCAATACAGTGAAACTGCACGTTTTGGAGTGGCCTTTTATTGTGGCCAGCCTCAGGCACACCTGTGGAAATACCCATGCTGTCTGTTCAGCATCTTGATAAGCCACACCTGTGAGGTGGATGGATTATCTCTGCTCACTAACACAGATTTTAACAGATTTGTGAACAATATTTGACAGAAACAGGCCTTTTGTGTTCATAGAGAAAGTCTTAGATCTTGGAGTTCAGCTCATGATGAATGGGGCCAAAAACAAAAGTGCTGGGTTTATACTTTTGTTCAGTGTAGTAATATATAACTAACTTCAAGATAAAAGTCTGACTTGTGTGTGTTTGTTCCTCTCCAGCCCAGCAGGGAGGCGAAAGAGCTCAGTTTTATGTGGAAAAGGCCAAACAAGACCAGAGACACAAGATCATCCAGGCTGAGGGAGAAGCTGAGGCTGCAAAGATGGTGAGTCTATAATTCAGTCCTGCCCTCTGAGCGGGTTAAAGAATGCGGCTAATGCGATGTGACCAAAAAAAATCATATCCCGATAAAGAAAATTTTTTGGTTTTTCAATGAAATACGGCATTTTTCCAACTGTAGACATTTCTCTGCATTATAAAGGTGGGATAAGTGATTCTAGATAAATCCAACACCGGGACAAATACCATGATAGAGTGACACAGCAAGTAATGTAACTAATGTTAGCTAGGTTGTGGATTAGCTAACTTATGCTACGGTCCAGAGCGTCACTCAGCTCTCCTGCTGCTGCAGCTAACATCACAAGAACGGTAAGTCAAGGTGAACTGTAAAGTCAGCTGTACGTCTGCGGGAAAGTCATTGAACATTACCTGACTCACACACATCACGGCTGAACGGGGTTTGTGTGGCTCGTCAATTATATTTTATGCAAATTTCTTCCCTGCATCACCGGCACATGCGGAAGAACTGACAGTAGTGAAGTTAGTTTCAAGTTGGATATTCGAGAGAAGTCAAATGAAGCTTGACCGCGGTGCAAAGCGCCGTTCCCTCCCCAAAATATCACGGGAAAATGTGGAATTTTAAACGGGCATAATTGTAAACGAGAGACGTTTTGATATCATCATATCGCACAGCCCGATGTTAAACTGATCTGAAATCAGTTCAGGCTGATTTTAATACGAAGAAGCGCGCTCAGATTTTAAGTCCTGCATGCAAGATTTCACTTCAAAGTGTTAAAGTAAAAGAGCATGTTGGGCATAAATCATAATATTGTAACATTTACTGAAGGTTTAACAGCTAAGCTGCGTTTTAATGAATAGCTGGTGAAGGAAATACTTGATATTCTGACCTTCTACAACTTTCATATAAATGTTTTCTCTGTCTTAATCTGCATGTTGAGGCTGAGCATAAAGGATCGAGAGGAGGGTCTACTTGTTGGGTATAATCTTCACAATAAGACTAATCTGCTTGGTTTCCCCTTTAGACAGATATAGTTTATTTAATAGTCTGATCAGTGTCATTATTCAGGAAGTTAGTATTGAAGGTTTTGTAGTACTATAATTAGACCGAGACCTGCAGGCGGCTCATTGGCCCCCTGAGGGCCACCATGCGCTCTC
This sequence comes from Lepomis macrochirus, assembly GCA_024633595.2. NCBI lineage: Eukaryota > Metazoa > Chordata > Actinopteri > Centrarchiformes > Centrarchidae > Lepomis > Lepomis macrochirus. The sequence goes on along the minus strand of JALXJV020000012.1, from coordinate 7,527,766 downwards.
TGGGGCAGCGTGTCGGCTTCCCCTGCTGTAAATTCACTACAGCTGACAGATAAATGGAGTCAAGTATAGTAAAACAATTGTTATCAGTCCGGCACAGATCCACATGTTGCAGCTTCTTCTCAGGTTTCTCTGAATCTCTCGTGAGCTCCTGGTTTGTGGAAACCTCTGAATGTCTGTTTGTGTCTGTCCAGATGATAGAGATCTCTCTGTGTTCCTGGGTGTGCTGGATTGTTGTCGCCATAAGCGGCGATAGCGTGGGTGCGCGGCCGCCCCCGGGGCCCCCGGCCGGTAGGGGGGCCCCGGGCTTGGGCCGTACAGTTTAGCCCCATTGACGTGGACACGGAGGAACAACAATGCTGCATGCATGTATGCTGACAACATTCAGCAGCTCTTATCAAATGAAACAGTCTCCTCGCTCCTGGTTTCTGTGGTAAACAAACACAAGAGGGACAAAAACACTTAGGAGTAGGGATGGGACGGTATGAAAATTTCATATCACGATTATAGTGACCAAAGTTATCACGGTTATCAATATTATCACGGTTTTGTTAAAATGAGATGGAAATATTCAAAAAGAACTGATGCTTAGACTGAAAACATTTCAACAGGTTTACTATTTGAAAATCAACAAACAAAAAATACAATTAGCAGCTATATGCACTTTTTAAGCATAAACATATTAACATTAACATGGAGCCCTGAGAGTGAGAGGTATAAGTTTCCCTAGTGAAGGTTTTAATGAACAGTACCTTAAATAAGAACATCAAATGCACACATAAAACAACACAAGTAAAGCAATGTGCATGTAATAACAAAACAATCGTATGTAAACAAATCAAATGAACAGCAATGACTGATTGTATGTCTGTTCTCTTCTTCTAAAGAAAAAAGTGCAGCTGACCTAACATCCGGTATCATATATGCATCTTTGTTCACTTTAGATTGAAATGCAAAATGTCAGCATGTTTACTTTGTCTGGTTTAAGTAGTGCTCTTTGAGGAGAGACAATATGCCCACTGGCACTGAACACTCTCTCTGATGGCACGCTGGTTGCTGGGATGCACAGAAGCTTCCTGGCAACCCTGGCAAGGTGAGGCAGCTCTGATGTATGGCCCTTCCACCACACCAGTGGATCCTCTTCTGCTGGAATTGGGGCAGAGACAGGTAGACTTTGATTTCTTGTTTCACACGGTCTTCCAAAGTGGTTGGAATCTGACCCTCTTCACCTCTTTGCTGCCTTGTCGCTGAAGAAATCTTTCTCAGCAACCCGGCAAGGCCTTTCCCCTCTGATGCTGCTGGTGGAGTGCTGGTAGAGATGCTGCTACTGGTGGAGGTGCTCTGTGGTTCTTCCCTGACTTGTGCAGCCAGCTTCACAGCTTCCTGGACACAGTCAATTTCAATTTTTGAAGCCTCAGACTCATCTAAAGAGCTCTGTTTGAAGCGGGGTCAATGAAACAAGCCATGTTCATGACTCTCTTTGCCTTCTCTGGGTATCTGTTTTTGAGGTCTTCTCTCATTAACTTTTTCATCTCCTTGGTCAGGGATGTATCTGTGTCCTTTTCACCCAGAACATCAGAATTAATGTGGTCCAGGACAGGCTTAATTGCTGAGAGTGTTACTCGTGTTTCTGAGGCAAGTGCATCTGTTAACTTGCTCAGAGGTTCGAGGAGCTGACACAGTTGCTCCATGACAGCTATGTCGGTATCCTTGGGCATTAGATGCCATGTTCCTCTTTCTCCAGCTAGTGTTGCACAGACTGGTTGCTGTTGACTAAGGAACCGCTCAACCATCTTGTGTGTAGATCCCCATCGAAGTCACCACATCATGAATTAGAGCCTTCTGTGGCATGTTGAGGGCAGCTTGTTTTTCCCTCAGTTCTCGCCTTCTCTTCCACCTCCGTGAGAAGCCCTGGACCAGATGACGGCAGGCCTTGACTGCTATTTCAACTCTCTGTATTTTCAAAGCCTTTGAGATGGCCAGGTTCAAATTATGGCCAAAGCACCCAAGCCACACTTCTGAAAACTCTTCAAAAGCCTTTATCATGTTTGTTGCATTGTCTGTGGTTATGCAGACCAGGTCTTTTTTGTTGATCCCCCATTCTTCCAGCATGTTATCAAAAAACTCGCTGATGTTTTGAGCTGAGTGATCTTCTGGGAAGAATTGAGTTTCGAGGCAGTTTGATTCCAGTTGCCAGTCTGGGGTGAGGTAATGAATAGTGACGCTTATGTAGGGTTGACCACCACCGCTTTCACTAGTCCAGAGGTCAGTAGTTGCAGCAAACCATGTTCCTTGAGCTAATTTTTTTAAAACAGCAGCTTTGACCTGGTTGTACAGATTTGGTATTTCAGTTTTGGAAAAATACTTTCGTGATGGCACTTTGTAGTGTGGTACAGCAACTTTCATCAGCCTCAGAAAACCAGGCCTCTCCACAATTTGAAATGGCATCATGTCCTTTGCAATGAAATATGAAATAGCTGCAGTGAGGTCTCGTGCATTTTTTGATGTGGGTGCATAAGCAGTCTGCCTTTTAAATGCTTGTTCAAGTGTCTGCGTTACAGCTGTGGATGAGGAGGGAGTCGAGGTACCAGAAGCATCACTAGGTTTGCCTGATACACGCCCACTCTGTAAACAAAGGAAAAACAAATGTATTATTATCATTATTAATTAAAATAATATTCACTCACTTATGGATGTGTGTATGACTAAATATTTTAATTATTAATATTAATAAATAAATCACTTTCTCTTCTCTCTCTCTCTCTCTCACACACACACACACACACACACACACACACACACACACACACACACACTTTAAATTTTAAATGAACAAAACATGCAGACAGAAATCATTTGTTGTTGTCATCAACAACTCACATATGTGTTCTATCAATACCAGGTGTTATTTTGTTAAAATGTAAAACGACTTCAGTATAATTTCACTTTGAACGAAAGGTGCGCATAGGGGAGGGACGAATGAAACACAACGATATACATTTAAATAGTTTAAGTTATTCTTTTTATTTAGAAAGCTGGACACTGCCTTTCTTAATACGTAATTGCAAACTCATTATGTCCTTTTTCTTAATAAAAAATTGTATAAATATGACTTAGCTAGCTAACTGCAAAATCTAACAGCACTTGGATCAGATGTCGGCTGCCCTTTTTATGCACATCTGCAGCCTGTTTTCTTGGTCTACTGTGAAGAAAACCCTGTTATTTGGCTATGAGCATCCTGGTGGTCCAGCCTGCAGCCCGGTGGACTCGGCCCCCCTCCCGCTGTATCTAAATAAGCGTAGAATGGCTGGTGTCGGGACGAATGAAACACCTGTTTCAATCGTCCCGACAGTGACTCCTGACGCTTAAACTTCACCAGCTTCTAAACTTTGACAATTAAAACTTCAGGATGTGTTAAAGTACTAACTAATCTTTCATGTGATCATAACGATGACACAGAAAAAATAAACACAACTCGCCATTCAAAAAAAAAGATCGCTTGAGTGAATTTACTTTACGTGGTTAAAAACAGCTTCCTTCATAACTCCGTGAAAGTGTAACGGATCCACCTGATTTTTTTCTGTTCTGTTAATTACTGTAGACTGTATGTGCTGATGTAGGGCTTGTATGGGCTCTGAGAAATTCGCTGTGTTTCATTCGTCCCGCGTTTCATTCGTCCCGGACACTATCCCTTAAATGTCACCCTTAATAGTTTGAATATGTTGGTTCGTCTTGGATCAAATCAACTTGCTGTAAAACTTTTCTTCGCGGAAGCTTTGCAATAATTACAAGTGAGATAATGAAATAATTAATCTACAATCAATATTTTTTGTCCAATTATTTGCCCGTTAGATGTGGTATTGAAGTAAAAGTTAGCTTACCTTGCATTCGCTATATAACAGTGGGTGGTTGTCACGTAGATGACTTAACAGATTTGACGTGTTTCCTCCTTTTGCAGAGACTTTCCTCTTGCAAGATTTGCAGACAGGGTGCCCATCCTCGATTAAATTGCCCTCAGGACTCTTGTAATAGCCAAAATACGACCACACCTCCGATTTTGTCCTCTTGGATGGCTGAAAAATCTCCCGATCAATGACACTGCCTTCCGCCATGTCTTCTCATTCTCGCACGACGTTGCATGCGCGCGCCTGCTCGCGGCTGCGTCAGACTGATTCTGGCTGGACGGGATTTACCGCGAGTTTTCAAAATCACGATAATCAAACACGGTTTTTATGATAATTCAATTTTAAATGATAATACTAACCGCCAGGACGTTTTATCGTGGTTTACCGTGAAACCGGTAATCGTCCCATCCCTACTTAGGAGACACGTTTATTAAACATCAATCATACTTCAAACAAATGGCAAACTTGTTAGCACATTTTAACAAAACTCTCTTCCCCCTCGTGCATCATGGGAATTCTGAGGGACGGACGTAGGCTGTGCAAAGGTTTATTAACGGCATCAAAGCCTCTCAGTATCAAAAAATGTCTTGTCTTTCGGTACCAAAGTTCGATACCTAAAGGTTCTTGTTAACGCCAATGAGCCAATCAGCATCCAGCATTCTTGATGTGCCCACATCTAAAAGTGATTGTAATTGGCTGTGGTGATGTAAACACTAGCTCACGGCGGTTACGCACAGGGACGTGGCTCGTGGATGTAAAAGACATTGAGAAAATCAAAAGTGTGGCGATGCAATATTTGCGATAATTGCTGCCAAGAGACGACACGACAAACCTGGTGAAGCCTCTGACTGTGCGTGAAATAAACTTAAGAGCAGAAAGTCGCTCCGTCTTTGCTGCAACCAGACAGAGCCGGTGCGTCATGGTCTCAGCGCCCTGCTGCCACCGAGCCTGCTTCAACACGCTCACCGCACGAGCGGCGTTGGGCAGCAGCGTCGCTACAAGCAGCACCGTTACTAGTTTAACGACATTTCTCAGTAGCTTGGTGGCAGCGTCGCTGTTTTCTGAATCAAATCAAAGCTCTTTTATTGGCAGAGCAGTGCGGCAGCTTCCACACGCTACATTTTTCCAAGTGTTTCTGAAGGATCAGTTAAGTGACGCCACCGCCGCACATGGACCTACGTGCAGCCGGCGGAAGCGCTTCCTGTGACGGTGACATCACGTACCGATATTTGGGCTGATGTCTGCGACTTTGCTGCAGTGGATTAAAGAGTTTCCTTTCTGTTGTGATAGCCTGGACTCCTCTTCCTCTAGTGAGGAAACTTTGATTTGTAGAGGCAGAAACTTGTTTCCATGAGATGAGATGAGAGATTTCTCTCTTTCTCTCAGGCCTGTTGCCATGAATGTTTAGGTTGCCATGGTGCCAGAGCACAAATTCACAAATAAACAATAAAAAATATAAATTTAATAAACAATGAAATGACATTATAAAAACTAAAGAAAGAGGAATAAAAACACAATATAGGCCGATGTTACGTTGAAAATATGTCTTGGTTTTGAAAAGCAGCAGCATTTTTCAAAGGAACAATTATTAAAATAAACTATTAATGATAATAATGTGATAATTAAGTTACTTTATACAAACAACAATGGTTCTCCGTTTGTTGAGAATAAAATTGGTATCGAAAAAAGTATCGTTCAGGAAGTCGAGGTATCGTATCGAAAATCTTTGAACGACACCCAGCCCTAGATTTAACAGTTTATTGTTGATATACGATGGGAAGCCTGTACCGGGTATTTTATTTTGAAAATTGGTTGAATTCCCTGCCGTTTCTGTCTGACTTCCTGCCCGGTTCATCGGCGTCCTGGACGCACAGCAGTGCTTTGTGAGAGCACAAACATTTAGCAGAGAGGCTGCCATCAGCTCTGGCAGCAGAGAAGCAGACGGTCCGGGTTCATGTCAGCTTTGTTTAAATGACTTTGTAGCAGGTGGGCCTCGTGCTGAAGCTCCGCCCTCACTGCGCTGACAGCCTAGCTCCGCCCCCGATGGACGCCGTTAGATTAGGTATATTGTTTAGGAGTGGTAACCTCCCAGTTCCCAGAATCGCATCAGTACATTTAAAGTTCTAATAGAATAATAAACATTACTCCAGCTGCTGTGCCTCACTTTCAGTTTTTCACTTATATTTTTGGAAACAGCATCTAGACTTTGGTCTCCAGAGGAGAAACCTTTACACTAGTTATCTTAGTGTGACTGAAACTAGTCAGGCACCTTGAACACACCACCTGCAGCTCTGGGAACTTTTACTTTCACTGGCGAGAGAATCGAGGAAATAACTGTCAGATTAATTGATCATGTAAACGGTCCCCTCCAGCGCTAATGTGGTGTCAGACGGAGGGTGAGAACAGACCGACCCAGAGAGGATCACAGCTGCTGATCGAACCATCAGCTGGACAAAATGAAGCATTAAGTTTAACCAGAGTCCAGAGCTGATACTGATCCTGGTGCAGTGTCAAGAGCCTTCAAGCTGTTAGAATCAATCCTTAGTAACTAAAAAGCTCTGCGTCGCATTAATAAAATGTTCTCTAATGTTTATTTTTTACCCTCTGTGGGATCTTTGTGTGCTCGTCCTCCTGTGTTTGTTGCTTCGTGCAGCCTTTTCCTGAGTTACCTGAATGAACTCTGCTCCGTTCACTTTTATTCATGTATTTATATTCAGGAGTTTCGTGCAGAGCAGCTTTCTGCTCGCAGGGTTTTTGCTTCAGTGGTGTTAAAACTCGCACTGAGCTTAAGTGAAACTTGAGCCCATGAATGAGGTAAACAACATAAATAAACAGGTGTGTGGGCGGGGCTAAGGGAGTGGAGAGGCGACGGCGGCTGCACTTGTTGCTCTGGGGGGGAGCTGTGTGACGGCTGAAAACAAAAGATCCGATGGAGCGAGCTGATACGATCAGTCTCAGGATCTCTCTGGGCTCCCTGGTGAGAGCTGAAACACTGTGCGCTGAGAGCAGCTGTGTTTCCAGAAGGTGGCGGCCTGCAGGTTCTTACTGTTGTTGTCTGAACAGAAGCTCTACGTGTCTGTGATCCTCCGACCGGCTGTGATTCTCCCGTCAACAGTCTGTCCGAGTACCTCAGACGGATCAGACCAGGTCCTGGTTGTGTCCTCATGTAACCTGTGTAACAGTCTAATTAACAGTAAAGCAACATGTAATAACCCGGCTCAGGTGAATTCCTCTCCGCCTCACCTCGTAACTGCAGAGAGAAACAGAAGCCTCTTAAACAAACATGCAGTAATTAGTTTCCCCGCCTCAGAGCGTTAACGCCGAGCGGCGACACGCCTGCAGCTTTGACTGTGTTGTTTCTGCTCGGAGGGACCGGCTCGGCCGGCTGCCGCCGGGCGCTCCCGCCCGCTCTCCCTTTCTGTCAGGTGTGTAACAGTTTACTTCTGTCAACAACACTAACAGTTTGAATCTGTGTTTCAGCTGGGCGAGGCCGTGACCAAGAACCCAGGCTACCTGAAACTCAGGAAGATCCGGGCGGCGCAGAGCATCGCCAAGACGGTAAGGAACCTTTCTCTCTCTGCGCCTCCTCATCACTTTCTGCACTTTCCAGCTGAAGAGACGCCCGAGTCACCGTGTAACGTTCACCGTGTCTGAAAACACCCTCTGCTCACTACATACTGCGATTTTGTAGTGAGAATTATTATAGTCTACTCAAAGTATCCCAGAATGCATTTTGAAAAGTAGTGTGCAACCGATGGTGACATAATACACCAAACGCTTTTATCCAAAGCGACTTACCATTGCTTTACATGGCAGAGGTCGCACGCCTCTGGAGCAACGAGGGGGTTAAGTGTCTTGCTCAGGGACACAATGGTGGACAGGTCAAAGTGGGGGATTGAACCCAGGTCTCTCACACCAAAGGCACAGTCTTATCCACTGTGCCATCACCACCCCAAACGGCTCTGAAAGTTTTGTCTTCACTTTACCAGTGAGCTCAGCGTTTAGCCCTTTACGCCTGGGCGGGGCGATAAAACAATAATATCAACCAATCAAACTTTATTTATAGAGAACTTTAAAAATCCAAAGTGGACACCAGGAGCTGTGCAGTAAAACAATAAATGAATACATAAAAAAGCCTTAAATACAAAAGTCACACAACCATAAACACGAGAACAACCAAACAATAAAACAATGAAGTCAATACAACCAAAACAAGAAATGTCTATTTCAGTTATCAAAGGCCAGGTGATGATTATCACAAAATCATTTTCACATAATTTTATATATATAAATATATTTCCTGATATAAATGTAGTTAATGTTCAATATATCGTCAATAAATATTTGGTTTAGTTCATTGGAATCACAAACAAATTGACGCTTAATGTTTCTATTAAAATATTTATTTTGCTGAAGAAAGATTTACTGATCAGATTTGTAAAAATCTATTTTTATCACAGTAGTTTTAAATGTTCTAAGTCAGATTGGTGAAGTGATCTTAAAGTGTTTGTCTCATTCTGACCACAAAGAAAAGTTTAACCACATAATTAAACATCTGGTCGTTTTCACTCAGGAGCAAAAATCAGCCTTTAGACTTGAACGAAATAACAGTTTGATATTCATCCTGATAATTATCAAATCGAATGATATGAAATGTTTTTATTAGCCCACATCGCCCTGCCCTCCTTTACACAGAGCTCACAAGAGGGAGGAGTGAGCTGACGTTAGCCTGCTAAGTTCAGCTGAGGACGGTGGGAGTGTCAGGGCGTCCTTTAAAACCATTTTAAGTACATTTAAACAAAGATAAAATGAACTTAACTTCCTAAAGTTCGACACTATTTTCCTGTAAATCATGAAGGATGTGTACAGGAAATACAGAGATGTCAGAGTTCACTTCAGTAGAATCCATTGCTCCTGGACGGTCAGTACTCTGTCAACATTAGGATTTGAAAATGAAGAGAAACTGAAGATTTTCTTACATATTCTTTATAATATTCTACATAATTTCACAGTATACTGTTAGTAAAGTGTAAATATATAACTTATAGTTACTATATTCATTATAATTTCACACATAGTTTACCCCTAATATTAGTTAGCTTCAGCAGTTTGACTTTTGTGGCTTGTTTTTCTTCATGAAGGCCTCGTGCATGAAGCTCAGCCCACATTGATCTCATTTCTTAATGCGAAGTAATAACTTGTCAATCACAGCTGTTCATGTAGGTTGTAGTTTTTGCTCCCAGCAGCCTCGGGGGTTTGCAGCAAAGCTCTGGAACGCGGCCTTAACTTTCTTTAAAAGGTTAAATACATTGAGAATCTGAGGAGAAAACAGCAGGTATGCCGACGGCACGAGGAGGAAAGGTTAGAACAGGACAAACCAGTTTGTGTGCTCACGTGGTCTAAAAAGTGAGACTCTGATCCTCTGATCGAGATTAAAGATGAGATATGTTTTAACAGACATGCGGTGGTTGGGGTTAAAGAGCGTTTCCCTGGGATCACTACAAACACAGATCACACATGAATAAAAGATGAACAGTAACACGTTACAACACACACACATCAGATCCCTCGCCGTCTGCATCAAATATTAACACAGAGTCCAGGACTGAAAGTGTCGGGCTGCAGGCCGTGAGGTCGGGATGCAGCTTGGTGCCTTAAAGGTTTCTACTGTGTTTTAAGAGAGAAACAAATAACAAAACAGAACACAGGAATCTGTCTGATACAAACATGGAGAGTAAAGATATACTGACAGACACCTGCACATATGTCCACACACAGACACGTGTAATAGACGGCTAATAGTATTATATAACTAGTATTATTAATAATAATCAGCATATAAAACCACATGAATATTGATAAAAGACAACAGGAGAAAAATAACTAAATAAGTAAGTAAATAAAATAAAAATTAAACATCCACCCTCTGACAGCTTGGTGCCTTGGAAACCTGCAGAATAAAGCTGCTCCACATGGGCTTGTTGTCCTGGTTCTGAGGGGTCTTTAAAAGTGTTTCCTGAGCCGACTCCTCCACGGGAGGCGGGGAGGGATCCAAGTGAACCAGTCGGCTTTAAAGAAGCGATGCGTTTCGGCGCCTCACTCTCAACAGTCCTGTTGGTGCCTTCTGTTGTTTCTTCTCTCACATTCTGAGAGCTGCAGGATTTTTATTTACTGACTATTAAAGACTAACATTTGCTTTACTGCTTTAGACTTTAGACAACCGTCGGCGTTGAGTTTGAATCGATCGGGCAGCTGGTTTGGGGACCTCAGGTGCAGTTCACAGTGAAACAGCTCGTTGAGTCCACTAGGTGGCGCCACGTGAACATGAGATGTCAGGAAACGTTCCAGAAACAAAGCTTCATCCTCTCCTCATTTTGTCCTGAATATTTGTTGGTTATCAGGCCTGAAAGGTTTCATCAAGTTAAAGTGTTGTTTATTCACATCCTAATGCTGCCCAAAGGTTTTAGGCCAACTAACACTTTAACTTTTTTGTCTGCAGAATAAATCTTTCTGGCAGCATCGTTTCCTTTTTCCACATTTCATTTTGTCCCAACTAGACTCGAGTTTTTCTGGAGCAGCAGAATCAGAGTTTCAGATTCTAAAACCTAAAAAACTTTTATTTCTTAACACTTCATTTAATCGCCCCACTTAACGTTTATATTTAATATTTGATTTGATATTTACGTTCATGGAAAATCAGCAGATTGTCACGTTGGAGAAGCTGCAACCATCCAATGTTAAACGGTTATTTGCAGTTTTTACCCCACTGTGATAAAGTAAACTGATACAAGGACTTTTGAAAGCTTAAATTATTTACTTGCAGACATTTTAACTGATTACTAATGTTTTTGTCAGCTATAATTCATGTAAAAGGTCTGAGTGACTGATCACAGATGAAAAACAGCAGTTTTGGTCGGTTTGACGTGACCGAGGATGTAAAGAGCTGAATGCATCGAGCTCCGTCTAGATTTATTATGCAAACAATGCATTTCTCTATATTAAAGGGTAAGTTTGTATTTTTCAACCCTGACAGTTTTGTTTCTGTGAATAACTTGGATAAAAGTTTTTGTAACTGCTCCAGTGTTGTGCTGCAGCAGTGAAACAGGTCTGCAGCCTAATCTCTTGTGGACAAAAGTGCGTCCACTGAAGTTCTTGTTTTAGCTGCTGACCGGCTCAGATTTTTATAACTAGTGTCTGACAGCTTTATTAAAGGATTCCTACAGAGAGAGACCCTTTTTTAAAAGTGTAAAATCCTTTATGTTTAACCTGAAACAGTCGCTACATCGCTCCAATCAAAGCCACCAGACTCCAGTGAGAAAAAACAGTCATTTTACCTCTCCGGTCTACAGCTGCCTCAACCAGCTGGTTTGTGTCATTGTGTGACTTTGGTGTTTTTAAGCATTTTTAAAACAACACACACAAACAACAAAGTCACACAATAACCCAAACAAACTAACTGACCGAGGCAGCAGGAGGCCAGAAACTCCTGTGTTCTGTGAGCTAAAACTACTGTTTTTATCAGTGGAGTCTGGTGGCTTCGGTTAGAGTGATATGGAGAAATGTTTCAGGTCAAACAAAAAGGATCTTCCTCTCTGTAGGGATCCTTTCCATAAAGCTGTCTGACAGTTGAAATAACAATCTGAGCCTGTCAGCAGCAAAAACAAAAGTTTAGTGGAGGCACTTTTGCCCATAAGGATACGTAACAGCCCTGTTCCACAGCAGCTCACTCAGTACTGGACCAAGTTCAAAACTTTTGCTCCACTTAGTCACATGGACACAAAAACATCCAGGTCCAGGTTGAAAAAGTTGTACCTCAGCCTTTAAGCTTTTAACGCTTACTAACACAGTGTTGAACTGTGTGTGCAGAGTCTCTCTGGGTGACTCGCGGATCCTTACGGTGCCAGAGTATTGAGGATTAAATTATTCATTGACAGGCTCTGAGCTGCTCAGGGTGACCTCACGGCACAGTCTTCAGATTACAGTCACGTCATGTGGACCAGGCGCTGGCGTGTGTTTCCTGTGTGGACGGCGAGCGGGCCTCAGCGGCGCTCGCTGTGCAGTGAATCAGCTCAGTGTTGACGCTCTAACAATGTTCCCATTGTGCTCGGCTGCAGCGGCTCAGTCGGGCCTGCGCGGCGCAGAGACTTCCCACCTGTGTTTTCTCTGCTCTCACCCTCCCCCGTCTGTGTTTTCTGTGTTTGACCCGCAGGTGGCGCAGTCCCAAAACAAAGTGTACCTGAACGCCGACAGCCTGGTGCTCAACCTGCAGGACAAAGACACCTACAAGTGAGTCCAGGGTTTAAGGTTTTAAACATGGCCGCCGTGCCCAGAGCTGGCTTTAGGAGGAACTCTGGAAAACCGGATCAAAGCGGGGTCGGGCCTCGTTAGAAGAGACTCGTTATCTGAGGAGCTGCTGTCAGATTTATCCTTCCAAGGAACAAAAAAACAAAGTTGTCAAATGTTCAAACTGTTATTTTCTGCAGATGGATAAATCGTTTAGTCTTTAATTTGTCAGAATATAGTACAAACTCTAATTTCCTGCAGCGTAATGTTTTACACTGACCAAACATATTCAGTTTATGTGATAAATATATAAAAGCAGCAGATATTCACGTTCAGAAAAAAATGCCTGAAGTTATTAATCGATTATCAGACACATCTGCAGCAGCCTCGTCAGCGAGCCGCTGCTCAATTTGTTGTCTCAATTAATCGTTTTGTCTTTTAATATCCACATTTGAGAAACTCAATTCAGGGAAAAATGGCTAAAGTTATTAATCGATTATGAATAGTGATGAATTGAGACGACATCTGGCATTTTGAGCTGATCGGTCGGCACCTGCAGGGGTGAACAGACCGTGTCTGCAGCCCGTCAGCGAAGCTGAGCGACAGCAGATCTGATCTGACAGCATCACTGGCTGCTACGATAATTCAGGCTGGGTGTCTGACTCCACCCCAGATCCTAAACACCAGGCCGCTGATGCTGCAGACCGACCCTATTGGTTGATATAACAGGAACCAGACTAGGTGTTCAGCCTCTACGTTCGTCTGACAGGAAGTTATCCACATTCCAAAATACAGACATTTGGTGCTGACCATTAAAGCAGCCAGTCTGAACGCTGAGTTTACAAAGGTCGACCTGCGCTTCCACGAAACGCACCAATCACAGCGCTCACACAGTTAGCCCACACTTTTAAACACACACAGTGAGATCTACAGAATCCGCTCAAAATGTTCAAATGATTATTTTTCAATCATCAAAAGTTGAACTAGAACAAAAACAGAAGAGACAACAATGACGGCAAGTAAAAATAAAAACAGTTGATTAAAGAACAAACGGCCAAGTCGACAGTCGACAGCGTCTAAAACAGCCGTCAGTATGTTTTTATACTGGAGAGAATAAAATGCAGCAGAACCTGCGTCTGTTTCATTCATTAATAATGAGCAGCTCGTTAGCTCAGCTGTCCCGCTCTGCTGCTGCTGATTCATAACAGTAAATAAAATAAGCGCATCGTTGTCATTTCTGATCTCTGTGTTTCTTTCAGTTTGCTGCTGAAGTGAGAAGACGTCGTCATTCCTCCTGGTCCACAAAGAGAACCGGCCCGGCTCGCCGCTGGTTTTCAGTCTGATCCAGGTTTATCTGTGAATCACCGCTGTGTGTTTTATTTTGAAAGGTTCCTCTGGTGTTGGTAAAAGTCTTCAGTTTTGTTCTTTGCTTCTCTTTTATCATCATCTGTAGACGTTTAAAATCTTTTTGCTTTGAATCCCAAACGCTCCTCCTGCTGCTTCCTGTTCGCTCACGTTAAACCTTTTTAACCTGGAAATATAATTTATATCATGAAGACTTTTCCTTTAACTTATTTATGGAACAATGTTGTTGTTTTTTTCTGTATAACCTTTTCATCAAGTATCTGACATCTATAGTACAGTAAAGAGTTTACAAAATAAAGTACCAGTTTCATAAGTAAAATTTGTACAATGTGATTTTTACCAACACCAGAGGAGACTTAAAGCGTCAGTTCTCTAAAATCACCAAAAAATTCAATCTTAACACGGTGTGTTAGAGGAAATATAGACTTGGGGAACAACATTGTGATGTCTTTGAGGGGAAAAGTCATAATATTAGGAGAACACAGCAGAAATGTTACTAGAATCCTTCTGACTTTATGTGACTTTCTTTCCCACTAACTTTGGTCCTAAAGCTCGTTTTGTTGGAAGTGAAGCTGTAGGGCTGCGATTATTGTCATTACCAAACGATTTACTGATTATTTTGTTGCTTAATCAGTTATTGTTTGGTCTAATAAATGTCAGTGTTGTGAAGGAAGTCCATGCTGATTACTTTAATAAAAACTAATTTAGTTTACAGTCACAGAAAAAATAAGAACGCAAGCTAATTAAGACAAAATGCACTTTTAGCTTCACACAGTGAACCATCATCTAAACAGGAGCTTAATTTTAAATGATTAATTGTGTTTAATTCAGTTTGAAGCTCAAACACTAGAAGCAGCTCTGCGTTGCTGTCAACAGTTTATATAAACAAACTGCAGTATTTTCAAATCAAACTGAAAATAAGGAGCCGAAAGGCAGAACATGTTTCTGTGTTTTAGTGAACTGACCCTTTAAGCGCAGGACTGACCGTCTGCTGCTCGAGCAGCTCGGACTTCGATCGCTGCTCTGATTCGATCGCTGCTCTGACTCGATGGCCTCGTACCTGCTGCTGCTCCCATAAATACAGATTTAAGCTTTTCCAGCAGGTTCCTTTGGGACCCGGCCGTCTGTAGAAAACCAGCTTCGCTGTTTCTTCTCCTGTCGTGACGCGCTGAAACAGCTTCGCCTGGCTCCGTGACGCCATCAGCCTGGCAGCCGCTAAAGCTGGAGATAAATAATCGCAGTAATCGCCTACGTGTTGAACTCTACCGTTTAAAAAAATAATAAAAAATCTAAATCATGTCTGTCTGGATGTTACAGTTTATAGAAAGATAATAAAGCGTTTGTTGAACCAAAAAAAACTTGTTTTCATTCATTTAAGGGTAACTGATCATCATAATGATGATAAAAGCTGATACTGTTGCAGCCCTGTTTGGCTGACAGGGACCACAAGGTGTCGTTTTCAGTCCTGTACACATTTATTCTGTCGTCTTCTTTTGGTAACTTCTTTGTTTTCTATCCATGTTTGTTAATTTTCATACAAATTCAACATTATTACTGTTATTTGTTAAAAAATCTACACAAACTAGACTTCTCCAACTGTAGCCGTGTTTCCATCGACCTCTCTTACTGCACGTTAAAAAGTATCCAGTTAGAAAAGGCTGATTGAAAAGTTAAAATAAATTTCCGTAATTTAAGCTAGAAGTTATTCCGCTGCGCTGAGGTGCTTTTTTATCGTATGTTTCCGCTGTCGGCGTCTTGCCAGATTTTCCCATAACGTGCTGAGACATGGCTGTAGCACATTGCTGAGGACTTCTCTCCATTTTTCTCAGATCAGTGGTCATCAGTTCCAGGCAACTGCTTTTCTTTC
>JALXJV020000012.1:7380138-7511849 GCA_024633595.2 Lepomis macrochirus | reverse complement strand
CTGAGTACCAGTGGTTTAAAATTACTTGAGACTATTTTAATGATAAATGAAGGAGTTGAAAGTTGCTCTTGCATCAAGTAAGTTTATACATCTGAACAAATGTCACGAGGACTTTAGTGAGTGGACTAGCCTACGAACTGTTTGCTGTTAACCAAAGTTTTGCTAATGCCTGGCCACCAACTCTGTGTACAAACTTCCTGACTGATGAAAACTCCGGACCCAGTATTTAGCTTAACTCCTTCAGCTGTTCGCTGTAAAAACACACTGCTGCACACTGGCTGCTATTTCCAAACTATCCATTTAATGCCAACTTCGAACTCAGGTGGACATCAACGAGACTTGTGTGGCTATCTGACTGTTGATTTTGATTTATTGGTTTGCAAACAACGGTGGAAAAGAGAGGAGCAGCAGCAGAAAAACAGCTGACATTCTCCAGTTAAAGCCAGTAGCCTCTACTCGCCCATTCAGAATTTCACTGCAAAGCAAACCCCACCATCCCCAAAGTACTTTTGGAAAGTACTACCCCCCGAGCAGGGACTTTTTGGGGGTAAAATAAACATACATTTAGACCCTGGTTCCTCCATGAAAAGGCAGTGAGTTCATCCATAGGTTCCTAGTTCCGTGGTAATTTGGTATTACCCAAATCCCAGGAAAAAAAGACTTCCTGTACTAAGATCAGTTCACCAGGGCATTCCAGTTTCCTCTTTTTTGTTCCTGCTGGTGGTTTAATTACTTTTATTACATAGTCAACCCAATCCTAATTCTAATGGTACGTCTATTTTTGGTAAGAACGTCAGGTTGACACAGTTCGCTGATGATACAGCTCTTTATCTAAGTGACAAATATCAGGTTGAAAATATTGTGTCCCTAATTGACCAGTTTTCATCGGCTTCCGGTTTAATACTTAACAAATGTGAAATTTTAAGTTTGTATCAAACTAAGGGGAAAATTATGTATCTGTTCAGAAATATGTAAAATATCTAGGCATTCATATCTGCAAGGACTAGTACTATAAAGGTCAATAGCTTGACTTCTATCCTAAAAGAACTGAAACTAATTTCAAAATGTAAAGACAATACACCTCGTAGAAATGTTTTTGGACTTCTCATTTTACTGATAATGACAGCATATGTATCTCGAAATGTATGCATTTTGATGACAATTTGACCTAAGCCTTTCTATTACTGTTCATTCTGTATCACATTCTGGAAGGACTTTGAGAATTACATACTAAAACAACACTTGCAATCAATGGAAAAATGTAATTACCTACTTTGAATGCAAGTATAAGAACTTATGTTCTATCTATGTTTTAAGTTATTTTAATATAAATTGATACTGTATGTACTTTGACTCAGTTGAGTAAACTTGTATTGAATGAGAAAAACATTTCAATAAACCTTATCTACTGAGAACTGTTTACTTATAAGGAATATTTTCTGCCCCCAACCTCTAAAAGAAGTATGTCACTTATTCATTTATTCATCTCTTTCTTTAATTTTGTTATCATTATATCATATCAAATCTATAATTTATGTTACTTGGATGACAGAATTGAATTCTAAGATATTAAAAGAATAAAAAAACAGATGCATAGCATAAAAGGGCGCTTTCATCCTTCCAACCTAGGATGTAGTTCAGCTAATTAGAGTTACAGGTGCAGTACCTTCATTAATACTGACCCATCTGACCCATCTCCTCTTCTTTGCTCATGGCGTTCTGCATGAGGGGGTCTATCGTGCCAGGGTGCTACAGCAGAGCTTCCCTTTTGTTGATTCCCCACAACACCTCGAGTACAGGATCCAGCAAGTGCAAGCGTCGCACAAGATTCCAATTCTCGTCCATGTTTTGGATGACTTCCTCATTACTTCCCCTCCCTCACCACCACCTGTGTTAGGCCTGGTCACTCTAAATTCAGTATTCATATCCATGCAGATACCCATTCAACACCAACTCCACCATATTCTGCCATGACGTTGAACATGCAAATCCTGCCCTAATATCCCTAACTGTTGACTCCCACAATTCCATAATCAAAAACATAGCACCCTCAACCCTATACTCCTACTATTCAGCTTGGAAGAGTTTCTGCCATTGTAACAACCGGCACAACATAATCTTCCCGTCATTCGATCTTGTCACCAGGTCTTCTTTCTTAAGCTACGCCCATTCCGTAATGGCCGTCAACACACACCATCAAAGAATATCTCAGCAGTATTCTTTTCTTTTCCAAACTCCTACCTGGTGTCTTGTTAGAGGTCTTCAATGTCACGAGCCAGCTAAAGACCCCCACTGCCATCCTCTCACAGCAGACTTGCTGTCCATCTGCTTAAACCCCATCTGTGCTGGATACAGCATCCCTCGTGTCTCAAACCTTAGAGGCCATGTTGAAACTTGCTTTTTTTGGCGTCCTCAGATTCTCCGCTTTCATCTTCCCTTTACTTCAACCACCTTCCGTTTTGCCTGCAGTTGAGACCTGTCCCATTTCTCAAAGACACCATTGTCTTCTGTCATCCGTCTTCATCCCATCATCCAACGACATGCTGACTAGGTTAATTGGTGACGCTAAATAGTCCTTAGGTTTGAGTGTGTGCCAGGTTGTTTGTCTATGTGTGGCCCTGCAATGGACTGGCAAAGTGTCCAGGGTGTACCCCGCCTTTTTGCTCGACATCAGCTGGGATTGACTCCAGTCCCTTGCGACCCTGTACACAGGACAAGTGGTTGACAATGGATGGATGGACCCTGGTGTTCTACTTAAAGCAAACCAAAATTAACCAATCTGACCAACTCACACCCATCTCTTACTTTGAGGCCGACTCACCTCTTGACCCTCACAAATTACTTGCATCTTTGGTAATCCTAGAGGACAACCATGACTGTTCCGAGTCCGGTATTATGGGCACCTGATTCTGGTTCCACCAGCAGTTCCGCCACATTCTGTCTTCAGCCGGCATTTCTCCCGATAATTACTCTGCTGGCCATTGGTACTCCTAAGAGTACCACCACCATTCGCTCAGATCTCAAACATCTTAGATCAGCCCAATCTTGTCTGAATGTACTGGAAGCTTATGGAGGGATATCATGCCCAGGTGCTACGGCAGATCTTCCCTGTTGGAGCTTCCCCACAACGCCTCGAACACAGCATTGAGAAAGGATGAGCCATGAACTTCTTGTTGTAGAAGTTCAAAGCTCCAAGATATTTAAACTCCTGACAGCTTCTACAGGGGATCCAGTGACAGTCAAAGGTTTATCAGGAGTCTTGTGAGTTGCTGGAAAAGATAAATTCTTTGTTTTCACCTACATTTATTAAACACACCTCAACACCACTGCTGCAGAGAAACTATATGAATAAAATAAGTGCCATCTTATAAAAATATGGAGTCATCACAAAACCTGAGGAGCAAAGCAGGATTTCACAACTAAAAACTTTTCTGTTTTCAAATGAGGAGCAAGTTTTAATGGAGGCTGCGCTGTAAATGAGTGGCAGCTTGATAACCCCTCCCTCTGCTTCCTGCTCTCCCACACAGTGAGCACCACTCTGTCTACGTATTTACTTGTTCCCTCCCCTTCAGATCTACAGTTTGAAGATGAGTGTAACCAACATGTGGTGAAGTGCAGGAGCTAGTAGGCCCCATTCACTGCAAAAACACATCCTGCTTAGATCAAAGCTCAAACTAGTTTCATTTCCTGAGAAAGTAAAAATCAGACAGTCGTTGCCACGAGGTGAAATGGCGCAGAAAGGAGTTCAGCTGGATCAGGAAACCTTCTCTTGTTCCATCTGTCTGGATCTGCTGAATGATCCGGTGACTACTCCATGTGGACACAGCTACTGCATGAACTGTATTAAAACCCACTGGGATGCAGAGGATGAGAAGGAAATCCACAGCTGCCCTCAGTGTAGGCAGACCTTCAGACCGAGGCCTGTCCTGCTGAAAAACACCATGTTAGCAGTTTTAGTGGAGGAACTGAAGAAGACTGGACTCCAAGCTGCTCCCGCTGATCACTGCTATGCTGGAACTGAAGATGCGGCCTGTGATGTCTGCACTGGGAGAAAACTGAAAGCCCTCAAGTCCTGTCTGGTCTGTCTGGCCTCTTACTGTGAGAAACACCTCCAGCCTCATTATGAATCACCTACATTTAAAACACACAAGCTGGTGGAGCCCTCCAAGAAGCTCCTGGAGGTGAGTCGACAAAACATCCAGCAGAGAATCCAGGACAGAGAGAAAGATGTGAAGCTGCTTCAGCAGGAGGTGGAGGTTATCAATCGCTCTGCTGATAAAGCAGTGGAGGACAGCGAGAAGATCTTCACTGAGCTGATCCGTCTGATGGAGAAAAGAAGGTCTGATGTGAAGCAGCAGGTCAGATCCCAGCAGGACACTGAAGTGAGTCGAGTCAAAGAGCTTCAGGAGAAGCTGGAGCAGGAGATCACTGAGCTGAAGAGGAAAGACGCTGAGCTGAAGCAGCTCTCACTCATAGAGGATCACAACCAAGTTTCTACACAACTACCCCTCACTGTCAGCACTCAGTGAATCTACAGACTCATCCAGCATCAACGTCCGTCCTCTGCGCTACTTTGAGGATGTGACAGCAGCTGTGTCAGAATTCAGAGATATACTACAGGACGTTCTGAGACAGAAATGGACAAACATCTCACTGTCAGAACCAGAGCCCAAGACCAGAGCTGGATTTTTAGAATATTCATGTGAAATCACACTGGATCCAAACACAGCACACGCACGTCTGTTATTGTCTGAAGGGAACAGAAAAGCAACAGAAATGTGGCAACAACAGTCTTATTCTAGTCACCCAGACAGATTCACTTCTTTCTGTCAGGTCCTGAGTAGAGAGAGTCTGACTGGACGTTGTTACTGGGAGGTGGAGTGGAGAGGGGAAGGAGTTTATGTAGCAGTGGCATACAAGCACATCAGCAGAGCAGGGTGGTCGAATGAATGTATATTTGGATACAATGACAAATCTTGGGCGTTCAGATGTGACAAAGACAGTTATAAGTTTCGGCACAATGATATCCAAACTCCCGTCTCAGGTCCTCGGTCCTCCAGAGTAGGAGTGTACCTGGATCACAGTGCAGGTATTTTGTCCTTCTACAGCATCTCTAAAACCATGACTCTCCTCCACAGAGTCCAGACCACATTCACTCAGCCTCTCTATGCTGGACTTTGGTTTTATTCTGGAGGCACTGCTGAGTTCTGTAAAGTCAAATAGTCAGAAGTCATTTCAGGTTCAGTGAGTAATATTTAGGATTATCTATTGAAAGAAATGAAATACAATTTACATAACTATGCTTTCACTTACTTATAAATGTATCAGCTCCCCGAGGTTGCATGGTCCTGACTCAAATGTGCAACCTCAGGTAAGGGAGGCACCTGAGGTTGCAAAACAGAAATGGAAAAAATATCTGTGCTCTAAATGTTTGCTCAATATTTGTATTATTAAACTGTAATTATCATGATCATAATCAATAAAGTGTTGATTTATTCTTTTCTTTGACGGAGCTGAGATTCTGCTCAAACACACTGATTGTGTGGATGAAGTGAATCTGTAGCTGAAATCTTTGAACAAGAGTCATTTAACAGACTTTACTGATGGGATGTGTGAACAATCTGAAGGTTTACATGACGAATAAACAAACATGAACAAAGTATTTTCTATTCGTCTTCATTCCAGGGTTTCATACAAAGCTGACGGAGAAAATGTGAAACTAATCTGAGAGTATAACTGAGGCAGTTTTCCTCCTGAAACACCACAAAGTACAGAGTTCATGTTTAGAGCAGAAGAACATTTGTCAGTCAGTCTCTGTCATTTCAGCTTTCCTCACCAAAACAGCTTTGTCACAGAGAAATGAGCAGAGTTTTCTGTCACTCGCTGCTTTTTACAACCAACACATGCTCAGAGGCCAAGGTGCATTCACTGACCTGGTTCAATAATAACAGCAGTGATGGCTGTATAACTGATATCTGTGTGTGTGTCTGGCTCCACCTGCTGTTTCTTATTTTAATTACAGAGGAAAATCTACACTGAAGAACTTCTAGACACTTTAAATATTTACCTTCACTACAATGAGCCTCTGCTGTGTGAAACCTTCTTTACAACATACAGATCTGATGTGCCAAGATACTGCAGTACTACTTTTTGTGAAACACTATCAGCAGGCTGCACCAAGTATTAATACACTGAGCAAAAATTATAAACGCAACACTTTTATTTTTGCCCCCAGTCATCATGAGCTGAACTCAAAGATCTAAACCTTTCGCTATGCTACACAAAAGGCTTATTTTTTTCAAATATTGTTCACAATATCCAATCCTTGTACATCCAAAGCGAGAGTTTTGTCCGAGTACTCGGCAATTAGTCGGACTCTTTCCAGGTGAGGGTTGGCCTTTGCCAGGGCTGCGCTTTGTTACCAATCCTGTTGGTGATATTCATGGACAGAATATCGAGGCGTAGTCGTGGTGAGGAGAGGCTGCAGTTCAGTGGGCTTGGGATCTCCTCACTGCTTTTTGCGGATGATGTGGTCCTTATGGCATCATCGGTCCGCAACCTTCTGCTCTCACTGGATCGGTTTGCAGCAGAGTGCAAAGCGGTTGGGATGAAGATTAGCACCTCTAAATCTGTGGCCATGGTTCTCAGCAGGAAACCAGTGGAGTGCCAACTCCAGGTGGTGAATAAAGCAAGTGAAGCTTACCCCAAGTGAAGTAGTTCAAGTACCTCGGGGTCTTGTTCACGAGTGAGGGGAGATTGGAGCAGAAGATTGGCCGGAGAATCGAAGCAGCGGCGACGGTATTGCACTCGCTTTACCGCACCATTGTGACGAAAAGAGAGCTGAGCCGTAAGGCAAAGCTCTCGATCTACTGGTCAGTTTTCGTTCCTACCCTCACCTATGGTCATGAAGGCTGGGTCATGACCAAAAGAACGAGATTGTGGGTACAAGCGGCTGAAATGGGTTTCCTCAGGCGGGTGGCTGGTGTCTCCCTTAGAGATAGGGTGAGAAGCTCAGCCATCCACGAGGAGCTCAGAGTAGAGCCTCTGCTCCTTTGCGTTGAAAGGAGCCAGCTGAGGTGGTTTGGGCATCTGGTAAGGATGGCTCCTGGACGCCTTCCTAGGGAGGTGTTCCAGGCACGTCCAGCTGGGAGGAGGCCTCGGGAAGAACCAGGACTAGTTGGAGAGATCATATCTCCACAGCTGGCCTGGGAGCGCCTCGGTATCCCCCAGTCAGAGCTGGTTAATGTGGCTCGGGAAAGAGAAGTTTGGTGTTCCCTGTTGGAGCTGCTGCCCCGCGACTCGACCCGATAAGTGAATGAAGATGGATGGATGGCATTCTTTTGGTTGAAATGACAGAGTTGAAGTTAAGCTTGAATGGAAAGTAACTGACAGTAAAGAAGAAAAACAGAGCAAGTTATCCAGAAAGCAGGAACATTCGAACTATAGAGGCCTTGTTGTCTTTAAAGTCCAAAGTCTATTTTTAAATGAACAACTTTGATGGAGCAGACGATCCGAGCTGTGAGAACTGATATAATTAACAAATAAATAACACAGGTGAGACAGTGAATGTGCACAGTCCACTCATTTGTCTTCTTCCTGTTCTTTTGGGGAAAACAGCTATTGTAACAACAGCACACCTGTCAGCCTGCACCTAGTACCATTAAGGTACCATCATTACATTCTTCTTTTTAACTTTATGTGCTCAGTTTGAAAAGATTTGAGTTCCTCTGCAGATTAGGTGTTTCAGTGATTTGCAGTTATGCAGTGTAACTAAGTACAGAATTTGAGGTACTTGTACTTTATTTGAAAGCTACTTGGACAAACTGCAGGAAGACATCAGTAAGACTCTTGAGAAGGTGAGCAGCAGAGAGAAGTACATCAACAACCAGCTGGAGCCTCTGATCCAGGAGGACCGCAGCGCTCAGGCCAAACTCAGCCAGGTAAACACCAAAGTCACACCTGCAGCTCAAACTGATCACTTCCAGCTGATGGACTGGGGCTTTTAGAAATTGGCCAAAACACAGAAAAGAAGAGAATAAATGTTCTGTCCTGAGATATGTTTAGGGCTCAAAGTGTAGGTATTTCCAACTTCAGGTTGTAAATATAGTCACAGGAAAAGGTTGTGACCCCTTTGGAATAACCTGGATTTCTGCATAAATTGGACTCGTATTAAATTGGCATGTTTTCTTTTGCTGAAGCTGTTCCGTTGTTTTACTTCTGTGCATTGGGTCATTGTCCTGTTGCATCACCCACTTTCTGTTTAGCTTCAGTTGGCAGACAGATGGCCTTACTTTCTCCTGCCAAATTTCTTGACCAACTTTGGAATTCATTTTGCTGTCTGATGGCAATCCAGGCACTGAGGCAGCAAAGCAGCCTCAAACCATGATGTCCCCCTCCACCATACTGCACAGTTGGGATGAGGTTTTGATGTTGCTGTGCCTTTTTTCCTCAATACATAGGGTTGTGTTCCTTCCAAACTTTGGTTTCATCTTTCAACAGAATATTTTGCCAGTAGTGCTGTAGAACTTCCAGGTGCTCTTTTGCAAAAATCAGACGTGCAGCAATATTTTTTTGGACAGCAGTGGCTTCCTCCGTGCTGTCCTCCCACGCTCTGTACCAGAGTCTTGTGGTTTCTGGTATTTTCCAGCTTCTCACATCTTCGTGTTTGACAGGTAAACTTTACAAAGCTTCTGTCTTTTGTTGATTATGATCTTTTTATTCTGTCATCTACAAAACGTTATAAACATGTAAATTTTGACTGTTAATTCAAACAAGACTCAACACTCGGGCTCTTAAGTTAAAGCTATTATCTTACTTAACTCATCCATTGACCTTCTTACATGGACATTGTAGCTCTTTATGCCACATCGCCTGACTTATTCTGCTCCTAGAAGTCACAGCCTAACAAAAACATAAATATGGGTCGCAATAGGCTGCTGCATAATCGACCTATGTTTATTTTTCTGGGTAGGATGGGCTGGTCAATACCTCTGTAAGTAGAAAAATGCTAAAATAAAAGACAGGATTGGTTTTCCTTGTGGTTTATGACTCTAATATCATCTGTATTTTAAATATTAGGTGAAGCTGAGGTTGACCGCAGTGTGTTTGGGTGGTGAGTCAGAAGGTTATTCTCACATCGATGCTTTTGTGTGAATAATTGTTGACACTGAACAATAAAACTTGAATTCTTTGAGATGAGAACAGAACACTAACACTTTGAGCACTCTGTTAAAAATCAGAGTATATAATGATCCAATGATCCGACAAATATTAATAACATGGTAGTGCTGCTAACCACAGCTAAATAGGAAGATTTTTACATGTTGTAAAATTACAGATAACACACTGTCTCACCCAAAAAGTAACTCTTTATGGAATGCGGTACAGTCTGAAAACCCTTCCCTCTTTCTCAAACACATCAAGTTCCACCTGATCAAAACATTTTTGTTCCCTTGCAGATCTGCACTCTCACTGAGAGGAAGAATAACGCATTAAAGAGTTAAGGATCCGGTGACTACTCTCTGTGGACACAGCTACTGCATGAACTGCATTAAAACCCACTGGGATGTAGAGGGTGAGAAGAAAATTCACAGCTGCCCTCAGTGTAGGCAGACCTTCAGACCGAGGCCTGTCCTTCTGAAAAACACCATTTTATTTACATTTTTGCGACATTATTGAAACTCTTTTCTTTGAAGTATTCAAACAATCAAAAAGGAAATGTCCTCAATTATGGAGCAAGCCTTCAAATGCCTTATCCCCAAATAAAGACCATTAATAGATAGAAACTGGAGACCTACTATGCTCTTGAACATTGATTACAAAATTTTGTCCTTTATATTTGGTATATGGTTGAAAAAAGGTCTTCATAAGATGATAAGTGAAACCCAAACAGGTTTTATCTCTTACCACATAAGCTTGTTCTCCACTTGCTGGACTATTCTGATAACATCAATACCAATGCACTAATTTCTTGATTTTACACATTAAAACACAACTTTATATTGAAAGGTCAAAATTTTATATCTGAAATGTTATATAAAAATATTGACAGTTGTGTTATTGTTTAAATAGGTTGATTTACTTTAATTACATATTTGAAATCCTATTATTTAAGGTTTGTCCATTTTGGTAAGGACATTAGAATGACTTTTGCTGGTGACAATTTGCTGATGATACAGCTCTTTATATTAGGGACAAGCATCAGGTTGATTATGCTGGATCCCTAATTGACCAATTTGTTGCTGCTTCCAGATTAACACTTAACAAATGTAAATGTGAATTTTTGTTTTCATCAGACTGAGGGGAATAAAGTTTAATATCTGCTAAGAAATGTGTAAAATACTAATACTAATACGTATTAATGTCTGCAAGGACTACATGGAACATCAACAGCTTAACTTCTCTTCTAAAGTCAAGAAGAACTGAAACAAAACTGAATTCATGGCTTCAAAGAGACATTTCAATCTTTGGTAGTATTCTCCTGACAAAAACAAAAGGGATTTCAAGATTTTTCTACCTTCCCCTCTCCCTCAGTGTCCATGATTCAACATGTAAAGACATAAATAACATATCACCAACTTTGTGTGGAAGAATAAGCACCGTCATCTAAAAAAAGCAGTGCACTTGAACTTTTGGGACTTGAATTACACCTTCAAGGTGAAATGGTTAAAATTATCTTTAAGAGCACCAGACTCACTATGGTACTTTATCCCACATAACATTTTCAAAGAAGTAGTAGGTCTTCTATTCATATTTAAGTGGAACTATAATCTAACAAATTTGCTGTTGAAACTGTCCCAGTTTTATCAACAAGCTCTTTTGGCCTGGAAGCTGTGTTGTTCTCATAACTTCTCACCACACAGGTCTTTTAGATGGAACAATGAATGAATAACTAAGAGGAACAAGTCATTTTATTTATATAACTGGATCGAATGAAATATTATCTTCTTTTGTGATCAGATCAGTCAATTACTTAACTATGAATCCTTTCTTAGAGAGACGGCATTCCCAATATCATTCAAAGAAAACAGCTCAGTTTTTTAATCTATGCCTAATGTTTCGCTGGACTTAATGAAAAGCTATATTAAAACAATATGAGGTTACTAGTTTCACATCCACTCTTTATATAAATGATAAAAAATACTTTTTAAATTTAAACAAAATAACATTCGGTGGCAACTTCTTCTGTGTTTGTTATTACACTGATAGTGATTGGCACAGATCACTGTGTTCACTTGTTCCTTTTTGATTTTATATTACAAAGTTAGAGAATTGCAACAGAACATATTGCATTAAATATATACAACAAACATGTTTACCTTGAATTTCCTGCTTGTTGATAACAATTGCACCTTTCTATGATTATTCATTCTGTATCACATTCTGGAAGGAACTTTGAGAATTACATAGTATCTAAAACAACACATGCAATCACTGTTGAAGAAAAAAAATGTCATTACCTATATTGAA
Organism: Lepomis macrochirus; assembly: GCA_024633595.2. NCBI lineage: Eukaryota > Metazoa > Chordata > Actinopteri > Centrarchiformes > Centrarchidae > Lepomis > Lepomis macrochirus. Next base: position 7,500,380 of record JALXJV020000012.1, on the reverse strand, counting down.
TGTCAAGATAGGAACTTGTACTATTTTAAAACTCTTTACATTAGGGAAGTTTCATACCCACATAGCTAATTGCTAAAATTCAAACCCATGTTTAAGTTATTTTCAGTTGAAATTGATTTGTACTTTGAGTCTCGTAAACTTGTAACCAATAGGAAAAGTATTTTAATAACCCAGATCAACTCAGAACTATTTACGTATAAGGAATACGTTCTGTCACATATTCATTCATTCATTTCTCTATTTCTTTTCTTTCTTTAACTTTTAACATTTAGTTTTAGATTTAACGTTCAGTTTTAACATTTAGATTTAACATTTACCTTTTTATTTCACTTTTATAAACATATTGTTGACGATTGCATATAACATGTTGTTTTACTTGAATTTCTGTCTTTAATGTGATGGAAGTGAGCTAAATAATCAGCTATAAATCAGAATTTTTACATTTGGTGCCCATGGAGTGCCCCTCACACAGAGGGCCAACAAGAACCATATCGTCAGCACACTGTAGGAAGTTAAAGTTTTAAACTCATTGCTTTACAAAGAAAATAACAAAGGTCATAAAATGACAGCTTGTGATGCACCTGTGTTTAGAGTCCTCATCTCTGACACCTTTTACACACATTTTAGGATTTCATGGTTTCAAAAAAAGCTGACATAACTGCCTTTATTAGTGTTTGTTTGGCTTCTGATTCTCACTGACTGGAGCTTTGACTTTAGTTTGACCTCCTTCCAAGAAGTGAGAACATGATTACACAGCAGTGTAAGGATTTTATCACACTTTGTTTTCAGTTAATTGGTTTAACCAGTAAAAGAAACCTGAACAAAATTTGGGGAAGAGTTGTAGAAATATGAAGCCATCAGCAAAGCCTGAGGAGCCAAGAAGGATTTTACAACTACAAAATTTAATGTTTTCAAACAGGGAGCAGGTTTTAACCGCTTCAATGTAAATGTGAAAACAAGATTCAAATCCACAGACTTGCTCCTTTTCCTGGAATGAGTCACAGTTTGATATCCCCTCCCTCTTCCTCCATATCTCCAATCACAGCAAGCTCCACTATGTCCATATTCCTTGTTCCCTCCCCTTTAGATCTACAATTTGAAGATGGGTGTGACCAACATGTGGTGAAGTGCCTGAGCAGACTGACCCCATTTACTGCAGAAACACGTTGTTCAGATCAGAGCTCAAATTACTTTCACTTTTGAGAAAGTGAAACTCAGACAGTCGTTGCCACTGAGAGGTGAAATGGCGCAGAAAGGAGTTCAGCTTGACCGGGAGACCTTATCTTGTTCCATCTGTCTGGATCTACTGAAGGATCCGGTGACTACGTCCTGTGGACACAGCTACTGCATGAACTGTATTAAAAACTTCTGGGATGAAGAGGAGGAGAAGAAAATCCCCAGCTGCCCTCAGTGTAGGCAGACCTTCACACCGAGGCCTGTCCTGCTGAAAAACACCATATTAGCAGTTTTAGTGGAGGAAGTGAAGAAGACTGGACTCCAAGCTGCTCCTGCTGATCTCTGCTATGCTGGACTTGAAGATGTGGCCTGTGATGTCTGCACTGGGAGAAAACTGAAAGCCCTCAAGTCCTGTCTGGTCTGTTTGGCCTCTTACTGTGAGAAACACCTCCAGCCTCATTATGAATCACCTACATTTAAAAACACAAGCTGGTGGAGCCCTCCAAGAAGCTCCAGGAGAACATCTGCTCTCGCCACGATGAGGTGATGAAGATGTTCTGCCGCACTGATCAGCAGAGTATCTGTTATCTCTGCTCTGTGGATGAACATAAAGGCCATGACACAGTCTCAGCTGCAGCAGAAAGGACTGAGAGGCAGAGAGAGCTCGAGGTGAGTCGACAAAACATCCAGCAGAGAATCCAGGACAGAGAGAAAGATGTGAAGCTGCTTCAGCAGGAGGTGGAGGATATCAATGGCTCTGCTGATAAAGCAGTGGGGACAGCGAGAAGATCTTCACTGAGCTGATCCGGCCTGATGGAGAAAAGAAGGTCTGATGTGAGCGGCAGCTCAGATCCCAGCAGGACACTGAAGTGAGTCGAGTCAAAGAGCTTCAGGAGAAGCTGGAGCAGGAGATCACTGAGCTGAAGAGGAAAGACGCTGAGCTGAAGCAGCTCTCACTCACAGAGGATCACAATCAGTTTCTACACAACTACCCCTCACTGTCAGCACTCAGTGAATCTACAGACTCATCCAGCATCAACATCCGGCCCTCTGCGCTACTTTGAGGATGTGACAGCAGCTGTGTCAGAAGTCAGAGACAAACTACAGGACGCTCTGAGAGAGACATGGACAAACGCCTCACTGGCAGTGACTGAAGTGGATGTTTTACTGTCAGGACCAGAACCCAAGACCAGAGCTGACTTCTTAAAATATTCACGTGAAATCACACTGGATCCAAACACAGCAAACACATATCTGTTATTATCTGAGGGGAATAAAAAAGCAACAGCAATGAGTGAGCAACAGTCTTATTCTTGTTACCCAGACAGATTCACTATGTATTTTCAGGTCCTGAGTACAGAGAGTTTGACTGGACGTTGTTACTGGGAGGTGGAGTGGAGAGGGGAGGAGTTTTGTAGCAGTCGCATACAAGAATATTGGGAGAGGATTGAGCTGGAGGAAATGTGGATTTGGACTGAAATGACAATTCTTGGGCATTAAGATGTTACAATGACACTTACCTGTTTTGGTACAACAATGTCCAAACTCCCGCCTCAGGTCCTCAGTCCTCCAGAGTAGGAGTGTACCTGGATCACAGAGCAGGTATTCTGTCCTTCTACAGCATCTCTGAAACCATGACTCTCCTCCACAGATGCCAGACCACATTCACTCAGCCTCTCTATGCTGGACTTCATCTTTTAGATTCTGGAGTCACTGCTGGGTTCTGTAAACGCAAATAGTCAGAAGTCATTTCAGGGACAGTTGGTTAAATTCTGTGTTTTGATCCTTAAACTTCTTTTGTCTTCATGTTTGTTGCTGAGAGCTGATTGTTGTGGCATTTCTTCACTGCACAGAGATCAGCTGTCAATCAAACATTCTGGGCGGTGCTTTGACGTCTTCTCATTAGTTGCTGTGTAAATTCCTGTGTCTGCTTAACCAGGGAGGCTCTCACTGCTCAGGATGACTTTTGTTTACCTGAACTGACATTTTACAGCATGAAAATGGAAACTTCTCTGTGCTCTAAATGTTTGTTGAATATTTGTATTATTCAACTGTAATTATTATGGTGATACTCAATAATGAGATACTTCATTCTTTTCTTTGACAGAGCTGAGATTCTGCTCAAACCCACTGATTGTGTGGATGAAGTGAATCTGTACCTGAAATCATTGAACAAGAGTCATTTAACAGACTTTACTGATGTGTGAACAAACTGAAGGTTTACATGATGAATAAACAAACATGAACAAAGTCTTTTCTTCTTGTCTTCATTCCAGGGTTTCATACAAAGCTGATGGAGAAAAGGCAGTTTTCCTCCTGAAACACCACAAAGTACAGAGTTCATGTTTAAAGCAGAAGAGCATTTGTCAGTTAGGAGTCTGTTAGCGTTCGCTACCCTCAGCCTGGTGCTCCAACATGCAACAGCATACAGGATACCACAGACTCATAAAACATCTTCAGCATTGCAGATGTTGAAGCACCTCAGCCACCTCGGAAAATAGAAACAGCTTTGGCCCTTCCTGTAGAGGGCTTGATGTTCTTGGCTCAGTCCAGTTTATTGTCCAAGTGCACTCCCAGGTATTTGTAATCCTCCACAATGTCCACACTGATGAATGGATGGAATCAGGCCTCACTGTTGCCTTGGCTCTCTTTATTTTAAATACAGAGAACTATCTACTTTTAAAGAACCTGTGCACACTTTTTAATATTTACCTTCATTACAACGAGCCTCTGCTGTGTGAAACCTTCTTTATAACATACAGAACTGAAATGGGAAGATACTGAAGTTCTACTTCCTGTGAAGCACGCTGCACCAAGTATCAGTGTTTTCATTGCACATTTGCTCCAAATGAACTCCCTGCATTAAGCATACCCTCTGCCCCGACTGCTATGGGAAGGCAGTCCTGTCATTCTGCGCACATCTCTAATGTATGTTCTCCCTCACAGCCTTTTTATCCGATGAGCCTCCTTCCTTTCTCTGTAATGGCCTTTCCCTTCACAGAAGTGATTATAGTTTCAAGACAACTTAATTTATTTCCTATGCGACACCGAGACATTGAGACCTCTTTGCACTGTTCATCTTTTATATTTTGTCTACAGTGGTAGTGGGTTTGACTCAAAGGTGTGTTAATCACTGTTTGTTGGAACTTGTTTCTTAACAATGTGCAGACGTAGATAATTAATGTGGTTTTATAAGCCGCGTTGGAGTTTTTTCTTTTGAGGATTTAACCAGTAAATTCAGTATTAATATTGCATGGAAAGAGTATGTAAAGCAATTCTCATTCCACTACTTTGAATAATACCAAGTTCACTTTTCCTTGTTTCCACCATCCTTTTCTAAAAGTTGGTGATGTCACTTCGATGGATAAAAAATTTGATTACAAAACAATTATACTGGTCTTTAAATAAAACAACTCTAATTCATGCTCTGTATCAGATAATATAGAAGTCCCTTTAAGGAAACAATCCTTGTCTTTGTACCTGTCATGTCCTCCTGAAGTCAAACAAAAAATAGTATCAGCAATGAACCCTGTTAGTACAGCAGCCCCAAGAGGCAGGCATTTTATTTATTCCATTTTCCCATGATAACAAGTTACTTTAATTTTTCTTGAGATGTCGAGTGATTTATGTCATTATCTTAAATTAACAAAAGTTTTCCTGAGATAACGGGATCATTCTCCAGATCTCGAGATAATGAAAAAATTCATTTGAGATCTTGATAAAACAAAACAAGTCTTCTAAAGGGCAAGTTTGGCATCAGGCCAGTGTTTTTTAAGCCATTTGATGAACATATAGTTAAAGGATAATTTCAGACTGGTTGTCATTGTGCTTTGGAAGCTCAGGCCCCATCCACACTACTGGTTTTGGTTTTAAAATGGAGACTTTTTGCTACGCTTGCTCCACCCGTCCAGACTAAAATGGCGAAAACGAAGACCTAAAACTCAGTTTATAAATGCTACAGGCAAAAGCGGATGACTTTATAAACAATGATGCAGATGCTCATGGGGCTGCAGTGGGTCAGAAGGTAGAGCGGGTTCATTCCCCAGCTCCTCCAGGCTGCGTGTCGAAGTGTCCTTGGGCAAGATACTGAACCCCAATTGCCCCTGGCCTGCCCCTGTTCCGCCAGTGAATGAATGTGTGTGAATGTTAGTTTCTGTTTGAGCACTCAGGGTATGAATGTGGGTGAATGCGATTAGTGTAAAAGCTTTGAGTGGTTGCAAAGACTAGAAAGGTGCTAAACAAATACAGAGCATTTACAATACAGAGCTCACACTTGGCTCTCTAATTGGGTCTCATAAGTCATGCAAAGTACAAACACGATGTGACTTACAGAGTTTTTAGTTTTGGTATTTTTATTCAAATATTTTGTACTGTGCAAATAACACTTATTGTCAGGGTTTTGTGGCTCAGAACTCTGATGCAGACAAGAAAACAGTTCAGGAAGGTTTTTACACAGTTTATTGAACACAAGGTGTTCATTTGGTGAGTCAGGCTTGATGCTGAGGAAGAGCTGCCTCCAGTGTGGCGAGGAAGAGCATGGGCCTGAAACTCAGGACAGATTTTTGGCTGTATAATTCATAGTTTTGCCAACAGAGACATGCCACTTCTCATGTGAGCTTGAAAAGCAAATTAGAGTCATCGCAGAATCACTGCAGCTCTTTTCTAACTGACTGTGTTATAACTAACCCAGTGTCACAACACTCCCCAGTCTCCCCAACTCTTTAACTCACTGACTTTTGTTTCTTAAAATGAGTTGTAATGTGCCTTACTGGGATTGTAACGAGTATAACATTACAGAATAGTCCTCCCTCTTTCACTGTGTTCATGTGCTTTTTTTTTGCAGACGACTATCTACTGAAGGCTGTTGATAAAAAAAATAGTTTTCATCCATATCTAAGTTCTTGCTTTTTAATGTCTCTTATCTAGCTCTATTACTCTCTAAAGTATAATATCCACCATTGTTAAATTATCTCTCTCCTTCGTGTTTGTTTACACATTCCCTAATTTGTTTTGTATATTTTCCATATTTTCAATAAATCAAATTAAAAAAGTATTGCACCAAAGTCAGGGAACATAACCTGGGGGGAAATCCTACATTTCCCATGTTACCCCGCGCACACGGAAGTACGTCATCACGCGTGACCTTGGCTCTCTTCCTCTCTTCAGCAACAGTCGTAGCGGACGAGCATGGCGAATAAAGATCCAGGTGTAAGTTGTTTTCTCCTTTAAATTCTGTTTTATATAAATGTTTGTCACATTTCTGGCTTCAGCTCGGTTGAACAGTCCCGCTGTTTCCCGCTCTTTGCACGTGTGTTCGTGACAGGAGCGTTTAGAAAAGTTACACACGTGAGTGATGCTGACTCTGATGTAAGCTAACGTTAGCCTACACTAATGTTAGCTAAGTCATTTTCAGAGAGCTTCAAGTCAAAGACGCAGACAGGTACTAAAGGTAGAGGGTTTGTTAAAGATAATACATGCTGGTCTGGTAATATTTCACTGACAGGAATGTTTATGTTAGCCTCGGGAAGATAAGTTCGCTCTAGTCAACACAGACGCCAGTATCCGTCTGAAAATCTAACAAATTAATTTTTTCATCGCTTTTGGCATATGTACATGCATTTTAAAATAATATTTTAAAACTATATACATGTTTTCACCGTTCTCTCTTCAATTCGGCTTACAAATAACTTATAAAAGTACACCGAGGAGCTTAGCTTTCTACAAAACGTCAGTTATGCCAACTTACACAAGCTGTTTACACGGCGGTTGACATCCGGAAGGACTAAAGTCATAAGCAAACAAATACAAACGTTGATTTTCTATCTAATTAATTCTGCTTTGTGGCTTTTCTCTAAGCCGAATTTGACATTACAGCCCACAAATTAAAACCGATAATCTGCTATGTCTAAATGACTGACTAATTTGCTTTAGTGCGAGCAAACATTAAAACAGTACACATTTGAGTGGAGTTTGGCCGGCCCTCTACGCACATAGACGCACATGTTATTGTAACTTAGCTAGCTTGAGGAGTTTTTGGCTGATGTCCACCGTCAACATGGTTACTCATCCAATGTGAAGGTCACTCTAGGTCGTGTCTGTGTAGAATTTCTCCTTTAATAATCAGCTCAGTGTGTTTTTGCTGTTTAAGCTGTATAAACTTGCTCCTTGTGTTTCAGGGTTTTCTGCAGCAGCTGCGGCAGATAGCAGGCAGGATGTCTTCTGGGCCTCGGGGTGTAGGACTCGGTCTCAAACTCCTGGTCGGTGCTGGAGCTCTGGTTTATGGCGTGAAGGAAGCAACATACACAGGTGGACTACTTTTTCTCACTGCACACACAAACATTGTCGTTCACCTGAACGGCTCCACTGGCTGTTTTAAACTGTTTAATTTGGGTATTTGACAATAATGAAACCGAGCTAGTCTCTGCTGCAGTCTTGAATATGTGCTGTCCTGGCTGGAAATATACTGTTACCTTTTATGCTTTTTTTAATAATGCAACACCTGTTCCAGAAAGCATGTTGTATAATTTGTATTTGATTGATCCCATCTTACTGATGCCGACTCGGGTGTAGAGATGGCGAACTGCGCCGGAGAGGCAGGTGACGTGCTGACGGTCATGATGTGTTTGTTTGTCCTCTAGTTGAAGGAGGACAGAGAGCGATCATCTTCAGCAGGATCGGAGGGATGCAGATGGACACGGTTCTCTCTGAGGGACTCCACTTCAGGTAGGACGCCTCTCGCTCAGAGAGATCGGTGCGTTATCCTTTTTTATATTGACCAGTGACGACCAAAGTCTACGTCAGAGTGTAACGAGGTAAGGGATTCCTTACAAAGACGATTGTTTTAGTCCTGATTTCAGATCCGTCAGAGGAGCTGATCATTAAACAGTGAATATCTCTGTCTGCAGAACATCACAGAAAGACCACTGCTCTTTACTCTTTATTCTGGCCATCTGGTTGGGTAAAACAGGCCTCGCCAGGCTCCACCCACTATGATGCTATGGCCATTAGTCCAGTATACTGTATATTGTCTTTAATGGTGTGCACTAGTGTGTAATGTATCTGTAGCGTTGCTGGTCTTTGGGAGAAGCCAAAGTTTTGGGGAACATGTTCCAACCTCAGGTAGTCAGTAAAATATTCTGGTTTGCAGCAGGAGTGGGCGTCGCCTCTGGTCTCAGGGTGCAGTTATGATTATCCTGATGCGTCACCTCTAGAGGTGGGAATCTCTAGGCACCTCAAATTTAAGTAGGAAAGCTTCTCCAGCAGCTACAGAGCTGCTATGGAACTGAACATTAGCTCAGTTTATAGAAGAACTGGAGTTTTTATTCCTGCCTACTTGTCCAATGTTGAGACCATCAGGTCCAAACTGAGACTAAACTGACGTAGCCTGCAGCTCTGTCCTGTACAGGCTGAGTTTAGGAAAAAGGACGGAGGTGACGGAGGAGCTGAGCTTAGTGAAGCTAATTAGTGATGCAAACTAATGAGGAGACGCTGTTTGGATTTTAATGTGCAAATAAAATGCAGCTCAGAAGGGAGGAGGTTTCTCAGGCTGCCTGTTTTATATTAATGTCTACAGATAAATGTCAGAAGCTTTGAAATGAAAACACGAAAACATGATTCTGAGGTCACATTAACAGAAAACATGCTGAGCATCACTGTAAAATCACTCAGGAGCAACAGAACCAGATCTGAAGGTTGGAGTTCCTCCAGCAGATCTTTGGCTGCTGGTTATTTATTATCTGCTCCAGCTGAAAATAACGACCCAGTATGGGGTGAAATTACAGATTTGTCACTGCAAAATGTAAAATTTTCTTGGGGGAGGACCCCCAACCCCCTGGACCCCCATCCATGACCACCACAACTATCACCAAAACATTCCTATGAAACTAGAGAAAACACTGAAATTTCAAGCTATTCCAAAGTGCATCATCATTTTATTCAGACAAAAATTTGGCTTCACCTCTGCTGCTACATTTCAGTCCTAGAGGAAACACTGATTATTACCCCGTGTTTGCAATGCGTTGGCTATTTGAAAAAAAATAATGTTACCAAAGTCAAAAAAAAAAAATAAACAGATGGATTCACAATGAAACGGTTGCATTGCGACACTATTAGTCCTGTTTTCGTTCTGAGCCTCACAGTCTTTCTGGTTTTGTTGATGTTGTTTGCTAACCTGCTCGTTCAGCCTCATGTGGACCTGGGTGACTTGTGTTCATGCTGCTTGTCTGTCTGCAGGATACCCTGGTTCCAGTATCCCATCATCTACGACATCCGAGCCAGACCCAGAAAGATCTCCTCACTCACAGGAAGCAAAGGTCAGACACAGAAACCAGAAATGAATAAAAACAACGTGATGGAAACGTTTTGACAGTTTTTATTAATCCTGTAACAGGGTTTCTGCGGAGCCTTAAAAAGCCTTAAAGTCCTAAATTTGCCGACGTTTGTGTTTTAGGTCTTAAATAATTTAAACGGGTCTTAATTTTCCAGCATCCATGTAGCTGCCCTGTAACGCTCATTGAAATGCTCTCGCGGTGTTGTAGTGTTAGGACTACAAAGACCAACATGCAGGAAATATCAGAAACGGCGTTTCAGACCAAACTCAAGTCTGAAAGAGGCTCAGTCTGTCCTGAGTTACAGCCGGTGTGACGCTCACCAGCATCAGAGGCTGCAGGGGGACTCCGGTGTTGTCGGAGAATTACTAAGCTTGTCTATTAAACACGAGAGGCGTCACTTGGTTTTATCTTCATTGGCCAACTTTTGAACTGAACCTCAAACGGAGTATTTTTTGTTTGCTTACTGAGACACAAAGATGGACTCCTCAGAGATCAGGATCTGATTTGATTTAGAAAGTTTTTGTCCAGCAGAGCGACGAGATGATTTTCACCCTGTGAATTGTCCCTAAACGCTGATCTTAGTCTTCACAAAAATAATTTAATGGTTCCTTTTCAGAACATTTTATTTGTTTTGGTAAAATAATAAATGCTGTCTGAAGCAGGCGGATTAGAAGAGTTTCTCCTCCTGACCTTTGGTTCTTTTCTCTCTGTTGCTCTCAGACCTGCAGATGGTGAACATCGCCGTGCGAGTTCTGTCGCGGCCGCTGGCGTCCAACCTGCCCGCCCTGTACCAGCAGCTGGGACTGGACTACGACGAGCGCGTCCTGCCCTCCATCGTCAACGAGGTGCTGAAGAGCGTGGTGGCAAAGTTCAACGCTTCGCAGCTCATCACTCAGAGAGCACAGGTAACACCTACCGCTGTGGCCGCTTTATTAGGTACACCTTGACAGCGTGATGCTGTCCAGTACAGCAGCTCTGCCACAGCGTCCGTCTTTACGAAGCTCAGTACAGTTGGAGGAACCGCCCCCTTTTTGTTGTGTCTGCACTGCAGGAACTGTGAACCGTCATAGTTCTTAGATCGATCCTATTTTAGCTCCTCTTCCAGCACAAGAGGAACTTTGAGTGACGTAAGAGTGGGCTGATTGGTCGAGGGGCTGGTTCGTCTCAGCCAGCAGCCGAGTTTACGAGAATTTGCCAGATTTTAAAATACGAGGCAAACTACAATAAACAGACTACAAACAGCTTTTTATTTAGCCTGTTTGTAACAATTCGCTGTTAGCCGAGCTAGCAATACTACATCTTAAATAAAATAATTTAGAATAGTTATACTGACTAAAATAAGATAACAGAGTTTAGTTTCCCGTCTCCTCTGTCGTGTCTCGTTCCCTCGATGATATGAAGTGACTTTGCTGCTAGTTGTCATAATATTTGTCTCTCAGCTCTCCTCCTTCTTTCTCTGTCAACAGCGTAGTCTGAAATTCACACATCTCTTTGTGAAACCCTGACACACAGCTTTAACCGCGGCGTCCTCCGACTTGTTAAACCGCTGTTGTTGCACGGCCGGTTACGTCACACTGTCAGAACCCCCCACAACTGTTTTGTTGACAGAAATATGTAAATTAAATTCCACATTTATTACAGAGGTCATAGTTAAAGCTGGTGTCAGTTAAAGCTTTGTCCTCCCTGTTTACACACACGAGGAGGTCAGAATATTAGAAACACCAGCACTAACTCACTGTTGCCTCTTTATCAGACTGTAATAATTACACTGCTTTGTACAGAGAGGTGTTTCTGTTATGTATCCCACGCTCTCTGATATAAGAGGGTGGACAGAATAATGGATATATTAGTGCAACATGGTTCAAAAGCAGCACAAACTACATCCTCCAGCACGGCCTGCAGCTGCGTCATCGAAACCGTTTCATCGTCATGACGCAGGATTTATGATTCATGGCAGGACTGTTGCTTCAGGCTTTAAAACTTCCACCAACACAACCACGAGTTAAAGTGACTGCAAACATTTAGTAACATAAAGCTTATTTATAGAGTGTAGTTTGAAAATAACTTCTGACTGACCCCCCCCCCACCCCTTCAGGTTTCCCTGCTGATCCGCAGAGAGCTGTTTGACCGGGCGAAAGATTTCAACATCATCCTGGACGACGTGGCCATCACCGAGCTCAGCTTCAGCCGAGAGTACACCGCCGCTGTGGAGGCCAAGCAAGTCGGTGAGTGGAGACGGGAAGTCATCGGACCTCTGGGCCAACAGCTGATGATTTTCAGATTGAGCTTGTTCCTGTGACGGTCGGCCTGCAGAGAGAGAAAACACCTAATTTAATCAGCTTTGTTTTTACATAGTCAGGGGATCGATCGTTCTGTTCTGAGAGCAGGTTATATGAGGACAGGTTATAAGATTTATGTAGGACATTAAGCAGGTTTTCATGTTTCTAAACGTGTCTTAAATAATATATACACAGAGCAAAATTATAAACAACCACTTGTTTTTGCCCCCATTCATCATGAGCTGAACTCCAAGATCTAAGACTTTCTCTATGAACACAAAAGGCCTGTTTCTCTCAAATGTTGTTCACAAATCTGTCAAAGTCTGTGTTAGTGAGCACTTCTCCTTTGCAGAGATAATCCATCCACCTCACAGGTGGCATATCAAGATGCTGATCAGACAGCATGGGTATTGCACAGGTGGTCCTTAGGCTGGCCACAATAAAAGGCCTGAGGCTGGCCACAATAAAAGGCCTGAGGCTGGCCACAATAGAAGGCCTGAGGCTGGCCACAATAAAAGGCCTCTCCAAAATGTGCCGTTCCATCACACAGCACGATGCCACAGATGTCGCAGGTTTTGAGGGAGCGTGCAGTCGGCATGCTGACTGCAGGAATGTCCACCAGAGCTGTTGCCCGTGAACTTAATGTCCATTTCTCCACCATAAGCCGTTTGCAAAGGCGTGTCAGAGAATTTGGCGGTACATCCAACCGGCCTCACAACCGCAGACCACGTGTAACCACACCAGCCCAGGACCTCCACATCCAGCATCTTCACCGGACAGCTGCTGCAACAATCTGTTTGCACAACGAGAGAATTTCTGCACAAACTGTCAGGAACTGTCTCAGGGAAGCTCATCTGCATGCTCGTCGTCCTCATCGGGTCTCGACCTGACTGCAACTTCACACAGCCGTTGAAGAGAGTGGACCAACATTCAGGCCACAATCAGCAACCAGATCAACTCTGTGTGAAGGAGATGTGTTGCACTGCGTGGAGACAAATGGTTTTCACACCAGAGACTTACTATTTTCTGGACCCCCAATACAGTGAAACTGCACGTTTTGGAGTGGCCTTTTATTGTGGCCAGCCTCAGGCACACCTGTGGAAATACCCATGCTGTCTGTTCAGCATCTTGATAAGCCACACCTGTGAGGTGGATGGATTATCTCTGCTCACTAACACAGATTTTAACAGATTTGTGAACAATATTTGACAGAAACAGGCCTTTTGTGTTCATAGAGAAAGTCTTAGATCTTGGAGTTCAGCTCATGATGAATGGGGGCCAAAACAAAAGTGCTGGGTTTATACTTTTGTTCAGTGTAGTAATATATAACTAACTTCAAGATAAAAGTCTGACTTGTGTGTGTTTGTTCCTCTCCAGCCCAGCAGGAGGCGCAAAGAGCTCAGTTTTATGTGGAAAAGGCCAAACAAGACCAGAGACACAAGATCATCCAGGCTGAGGGAGAAGCTGAGGCTGCAAAGATGGTGAGTCTATAATTCAGTCCTGCCCCTCTGAACGGGTTAAAGTACGGCTGTGCGATGTGACCAAAAAAAATCATATCCCGATAAAGAAAATTTTTTGGTTTTTCAATGAAATACGGCATTTTTCCAACTGTAGACATTTCTCTGCATTATAAAGGTGGGATAAGTGATTCTAGATTCTAAATCCAACACCGGACAAATACCATGATAGAGTGACACAGCAAGTAATGTAACTAATGTTAGCTAGGTTGTGGATTAGCTAACTTATGCTACGGTCCAGAGCGTCACTCAGCTCTCCTGCTGCTGCAGCTAACATCACAAGAACGGTAAGTCAAGGTGAACTGTAAAGTCAGCTGTACGTCTGCGGGAAAGTCATTGAACATTACCTGACTCACACACATCACGGCTGAACCGGGTTTGTGTGGCTCGTCAATTATATTTTATGCAAATTTCTTCCCTGCATCACCGCACATGTGGAAGAACTGACAGTAGTGAAGTTAGTTTCAAGTTGGATATTCGAGAGAAGTCAAATGAAGCTTGACCGCGGTGCAAAGCGCCGTTCCCTCCCCAAAATATCACGGGAAAATGTGGAATTTTAAACGGGCATAATTGTAAACGAGAGACGTTTTGATATCATCATATCGCACAGCCCGATGTTAAACTGATCTGAAATCAGTTCAGGCTGATTTTAATACGAAGAAGCTCAAATTTTAAGTCCTGCATGCAAGATTTCACTTCAAAGTGTTAAAGTAAAAGAGCATGTTGGGCATAAATCATAATATTGTAACATTTACTGAAGGTTTAACAGCTAAGCTGCGTTTTAATGAATAGCTGGTGAAGGAAATACTTGATATTCTGACCTTCTACAACTTTCATATAAATGTTTTCTCTGTCTTAATCTGCATGTTGAGGCTGAGCATAAAGGATCGAGAGGAGGGTCTACTTGTTGGGTATAATCTTCACAATAAGACTAATCTGCTTGGTTCCCCCTTTAGATAGAAATAGTTTATTTAATAGTCTGATCAGTGTCATTATTCAGGAAGTTAGTATTGAAGGTTTTGTAGTACTATAATTAGACCGAGACCTGCAGGCGGCTCATTGGCCCCCTGAGGGCCACCATGCGCTCTCTGGGGCAGCGTGTCGGCTTCCCCTGCTGTAAATTCACTACAGCTGACAGATAAATGGAGTCAAGTATAGTAAAACAATTGTTATCAGTCCGGCACAGATCCACATGTTGCAGCTTCTTCTCAGGTTTCTCTGAATCTCTCGTGAGCTCCTGGTTTGTGGAAACCTCTGAATGTCTGTTTGTGTCTGTCCAGATGATAGAGATCTCTCTGTGTTCCTGGGTGTGCTGGATTGTTGTCGCCATAAGCGGCGATAGCGTGGGTGCGGCCGCCCCCGGGGCCCCCGGCCGGCAGGGGGGCCCCGTGCTTGGGCCGTACAGTTTAGCCCCATTGACGTGGACGAACAACAATGCTGCATGCATGTATGCTGACAACATTCAGCAGCTCTTATCAAATGAAACAGTCTCCTCGCTCCTGGTTTCTGTGGTAAACAAACACAAGAGGGACAAAAACACTTAGGAGACACGTTTATTAAACATCAATCATACTTCAAACAAATGGCAAACTTGTTAGCACATTTTAACAAAACTCTCTTCCCCCTCGTGCATCATGGGAATTCTGAGGGACGGACGTAGGCTGTGCAAAGGTTTATTAACGGCATCAAAGCCTCTCAGTATCAAAAAATGTCTCATCTTTCGGTACCAAAGTTCGATACCTAAAGGTTCTTGTTAACGCCAATGAGCCAATCAGCATGCAGCATTCTTGATGTGCCCACATCTAAAAGTGATTGTAATTGGCTGTGGTGATGTAAACACTAGCTCACGGCGGTTACGCACAGAGACGTGGCTCGTGGATGTAAAAGACGTGGAGAAAATCAAAAGTGTGGCGATGCGATATTTGCGACGTAAGATAATTGCCGCCCAGCGATGACACGACAAACCTGGTGAAGCCTTTGACTGTGCGTGGAATAAACTTAAGAGCAGAAAGTCGCTCCGTCTTTGCTGCAACAAGACAGAGCCGGTGCATCATCGTCTCAGCGCCCTGCTGCCACCGAGCTGCTTCAACACGCTCACCGCACGAGCGGCGTTGGGCAGCAGCGTCGCTACAAGCAGCACCGTTACTAGTTTAACTACATTTCTCAGTAGCTTGGTGGCAGCGTCGCTGTTTTCTGAATCAAATCAAAGCTCTTTTATTGGCCGAGCAGCGCGGCAGCTTCCACACGCTACACTTTCCCAAGTGTTTCTGAAGGATCAGTTAAGTGACGCCACCGCCGCACACGGACCTACGTGCAGCCGGCGGAAGCGCTTCCTGTGACGGTGACATCACGTACCGATATTTGGGCTGATGTCTGCGACTTTGCTGCAGCGGATTAAAGAGTTTCCTTTCTATTGTGATAGCTGTCGCCTGGACACCTCTTCCTCTAGTGAGGAAACTTTGATTTGTAGAGGCAGAAACTTGTTTCCATGAGATGAGATGAGAGATTTCTCTCTCTTTCTCTCAGGCCTGTTGCCATGAATGTTTAGGTTGCCATGGTGCCAGAGCACAAATTCACATATAAACAATAAAAAATATAGAATTACTAAACAATGAAATGACATTATAAAAACTAAAAGAGGAATAAAAACAACAAAAACACAATAGAGGCCGATGTTACATTGAAAATATGTCTTGGTTTTGAAAAGCAGCATTTTTCAAAGGAACAATTATTAAAATAAACTATTAATGATAATAATGTGATAATTAAGTTACTTTATACAAACAACAATGGTTCTCCGTTTGAGAATAAAATTGGTATCGAAAAAAGTATCGTTCAGGAAGTCGAGGTATCGAAGCTGAGGTATCGTATCGAAAATCTTTGGACGACCCCCAGCCCTAGATTTAACAGTTTATTGTTGATATACGACGGGACGGGAAGCCTGTACCGGGTATTTTATTTTGAAAATTGATTGAATTCCCTGCCGTTTCTGTCTGACTTCCTTCCCGGTTCATCGGCGTCCTGGACGCACAGCAGTGCTTTGTGAGAGCACAAACATTTAGCAGAGAGGCTGCCATCAGCTCTGGCAGCAGAGCAGCAGACGGTCCGGGTTCATGTCAGCTTTGTTTAAATGACTTTGTAGCAGGTGGGCCTCGTGCTGAAGCTCCGCCCTCACTGCGCTGACAGCCTAGCTCCGCCCCCGATGGACGCCGTTAGATTAGGTATATTGTTTAGGAGTGGTAACCTCCCAGTTCCCAGAATCGCATCAGTACATTTAAAGTTCTAATAGAATAATAAACATTACTCCAGCTGCTGTGCCTCACTTTCAGTTTTTCACTTATATTTTTGGAAACAGCATCTAGACTTTGGTCTCCAGAGGAGAAACCTTTACACTAGTTATCTTAGTGTGACTGAAACTAGTCAGGCACCTTGAACATACCACCTGCAGCTCTGGGAACTTTTACTTTCACTGGCGAGAGAATCGAGGAAATAACTGTCAGATTAATTGATCATGTAAACGGTCCCCTCCAGCGCTAATGTGGTGTCAGACGGAGGATGAGAACAGACCGACCCAGAGAGGATCACAGCTGCTGATCGAACCATCAGCTGGACAAAATGAAGCATTAAGTTTTACCACAGAGTCCTGAGCTGGTACTGATCCTGGTGCAGTGTCAAGAGCCTTCAAGCTGTTAGAATCAATCCTTAGTAACTAAAAGCTCTGCGTCGCATTAATAAAATGTTCTCTAATGTTTATTTTTTACCCTCTGTGGGATCTTTGTGTGCTCGTCCTCCTGTGTTTGTTGCTTCGTGCAGCCTTTTGCTGAGTGAACTCTGCTCCGTTCACTTTTATTCATGTATTTATATTCAGGAGTTTCGTGCAGAGCAGCTTCCTGCTCGCAGGGTTTTTGCTGCAGTGGTGTTAAAACTCGCACTGAGCTTAAGTGAAACTTGAGCCCATGAATGAGGTAAACAACATAAATAAACAGGTGTGTGGGCGGGGCTAAGGGAGTGGAGAGGCGACGGCGGCTGCACTTGTTGCTCTGCGGGGGGGGAGCTGCTGTGTGACGGCTGAAAACAAAAGATCCGATGGAGCGAGCTGATACGATCAGTCTCAGGATCTCTGGGCTCCATGGTGAGAGCTGAAAACACTGTGCGCTGAGAGCAGCTGTGTTTCCAGAAGGTGGCGGCCTGCAGGTTCTTACTGTTGTTGTCTGAACAGAAGCTCTACGTGTCTGTGATCCTCCGACCGGCTGTGATTCTCCCGTCAACAGTCTGTCCGAGTACCTCAGACGGATCAGACCAGGTCCTGGTTGTGTCCTCATGTAACCTGTGTAACAGTCTAATTAACAGTAAAGCAACATGTAATAACCCGGCTCAGGTGAATTCCTCTCCGCCTCACCTCGTAACTGCAGAGAGAAACAGAAGCCTCTTAAACAAACATGCAGTAATTAGTTTCCCCGCCTCAGAGCGTTAACGCCGAGCGGCGACACGCCTGCAGCTTTGACGGTGTTGTTTCTGCTCGGAGGGACCGGCTCGGCCGGCTGCCGCCGGGCGCTCCCGCCCGCTCTCCCTTTCTGTCAGGTGTGTAACAGTTTACTTCTGTCAACAACACTAACAGTTTGAATCTGTGTTTCAGCTGGGCGAGGCCGTGACCAAGAACCCAGGCTACCTGAAACTCAGGAAGATCCGGGCGGCGCAGAGCATCGCCAAGACGGTAAGGAACCTTTCTCTCTCTGCGCCTCCTCATCACTTTCTGCACTTTCCAGCTGAAGAGACGCCCGAGTCTGACCCAGAGCAGAGGGCCTGGGCTGCACAGTCCTCCAGCTGATCCTATTCAAAATAAAGCTTTGTGAGTTTGAGCGCTGGACGCAGAGCAGGGGCACGAAATGCTCACTTGTCATGTTGAAAGGTAAAACACCCGAAAACAAAACCCCCCTCCAGACCCCGTTTACCCAGAATCCAAAGCCTGATATACGAACCGGAGCCGTGCCAGCAGCTCTGTGAGGCGCTCAGGGAAAACGCCAACGTTTATGTTCAGCAGGTGTAACGTTCACCGTGTCTGAAAACACCCTCTGCTCACTACATACTGCGATTTTGTAGTGAGAATTATTATAGTCTACTCAAAGTATCCCAGAATGCATTTTGAAAAGTAGTGTGCAACCGATGGTGACATAATACACCAAACGCTTTTATCCAAAGCGACTTACCATTGCTTTACATGTCAGAGGTCGCACGCCTCTGGAGCAACGAGGGGTTAAGTGTCTTCCTAAGGGACACAATAGTGGACAGGTCAAAGTGGGGGATTGGACCTGGGTCTCTCACACCAAAGGCACAGTCTTATCCACTGTGCCATCACCACCCCAAACGGCGCTGAAAGTTTTGTCTTCACTTTACCAGTGAGCTCAGCGTTTAGCCCTTTACGCCTGGGCGGGGCGATAAAACAATAATATCAATCAGTCAAACTTTATTTATAGAGAACTTTCAGGAGCTGTGCAGTAAAACAATAAATGAATACATAAAAAGCCTTAAATACAAAAGTCACACAACCATAAACAGAACAACCAAACAATAAAACAATGAAGTCAATACAACCAAAACAAGAAATGTCAGTTTGTTATCAAAGGCCAGGTGATGATTATCACAAAATAATTTTCACATAATTTTATATATATAAATATATTTCCTGATATAAATGTAGTTAATGTTCAATATATTGTCAATAAATATTTGGTTTAGTTCATTGGAATCACAAACAAATTGACGCTTAATGTTTCTATTAAAATATTTATTTTGCTGAAGAAAGATTTACTGATCAGATTTGTAAAAATCTATTTTTATCACAGTAGTTTTAAATGTTCTAAGTCAGATTGGTGAAGTGATCTTAAAGTGTTTGTCTCATTCTTACCACAAAGAAAAGTTTAACCACATAATTAAACATCTGGTCGTTTTCACTCAGGAGCAAAAATCAGCCTTTAGACTTGAACGAAATAACAGTTTGATATTCATCCTGATAATTATCGAAATCGAATGATATGAAATGTTTTTATTGAGCCCACATCGCCCTGCCCTCCTTTACACAGAGCTCACAAGAGGGAGGAGTGAGCGACGTTAGCCTGCTAAGTTCAGCTGAGGACGGTGGGAGTGTCAGGACGTCCTTTAAAACCATTTTAAGTACATTTAAACAAAGATAAAATGAACTTAACTTCCTAAAGTTCGACACTATTTTCCTGTAAATCATGAAGGGTGTGTACAGGAAATACAGAGATGTCAGAGTTCACTTCAGTAGAATCCATTGCTCCTGGACGGTCGTACCTGTCAACATTAGGATTTGAAAATGAAGAGAAACTGAAGATTTTCTTACATATTCTTTATAATATTCTACATAATTTCACAGTATACTGTTAGTAAAGTGTAAATATATAACTTATAGTTACTATATTCATTATAATTTCACACATAGTTTACCCCTAATATTAGTTAGCTTCAGCAGTTTGACTTTTGTGGCTTGTTTTCTTCATGAAGGCCTCGTGCATGAAGCTCAGCCCACATTGATCTCATTTCTTAATGCGAAGTAATAACTTGTCAATCACAGCTGTTCATGTAGGTTGTAGTTTTTGCTCCCAGCAGCCTCGGGGGTTTGCAGCAAAGCTCTGGAACGCGGCCTTAACTTTCTTTAAAAGGTTAAATACGTGAGAATCTGAGGAGAAAACAGCAGGTATGCCGACGGCACGAGGAGGAAAGGTTAGAACAGGACAAACCAGTTTGTGTGCTCACGTGGTCTAAAAAGTGAGACTCTGATCCTCTGATCGAGATTAAAGATGAGATATGTTTTAACAGACATGCGGTGGTTGGGGTTAAAGAGCGTTTCCCTGGGATCACTACAAACACAGATCACACATGAATAAAAGATGAACAGTAACACGTTACAACACACACACACATCAGATCCCTCACAGTCTGCATCAAATATTAACACACAGAGTCCAGGACTGAAAGTGTCGGGCTGCAGGCCGTGAGGTCGGGATGCAGCTTGGTGCCTTAAAGGTTTTTATTGTGTTTTAAGAGAGAAACAAATAACAAAACAGAACACAGGAATCTGTCTGATACAAACATGGAGAGTAAAGATATACTGACAGACACCTGCACATATGTCCACACACACACGTGTAATAGACGGCTAATAGTATTATATAACTAGTATTATTAATAATAATCAGCATATAAAACCACATGAATATTGATAAAAGACAACAGGAGAAAAATAACTAAATAAGTAAGTAAATAAAATAAAAATTAAACATCCACCCTCTGACAGCTTGGTGCCTTGGAAACCTGCAGAATAAAGCTGCTCCACATGGGCTTGTTGTCCTGGTTCTGAGGGGTCTTTAAAAGTTTTCCCTGACCCGATCCAAGTGAACCAGTCGGCTTTAAAGAAGCGGTGCGTTTCGGCACCTCACTCTCAACAGTGCTGCTGTTTCTTCTCTCACATTCTGAGAGCTGCAGGATTTTTATTTACTGGTTATTAAAGACTAACATTTGCTTTAGTGCTTTAGACTTTAGACAACCGTCGGCGTTGAGTTTGAATCGATCGGGCAGCTGGTTTGGGGACCTCAGGTGCAGTTCACAGTGAAACAGCTCGTTGAGTCCACTAGGTGGCGCCACGTGAACATGAGATGTCAGAGAAACGTTCCAGAAACAAAGCTTCATCCTCTCCTCATTTTGTCCTGAATATTTGTTGGTTATCGGGCCTGAAAGGTTTCATCAAGTTAAAGTGTTGTTTATTCACATCCCTGCGCTGCACAAAGGTTTATTTAGGCCAACTAACACTTTAACTTTTTGTCTGCAGAATAAATCTTTCTGGCAGCATCGTTGCCTTTTTCCACATTTCATTTTGTCCCAACTAGACTCGAGTTTTTCTGGAGCAGCAGAATCAGAGTTTCAGATTCTAAAACCTAAAAAACTTTTATTTCTTAACACTTCATTTAATCCCCCCACTTAACGTTTATATTTAATATTTGATTTGATATTTACGTTCATGGAAAATCAGCAGATTGTCGCGTTGGAGAAGCTGCAACCATCCAATGTTAAACGGTTATTTGCAGTTTTTACCCCACTGTGATAAAGTAAACTGATACAAGGACTTTTGAAAGCTTAAATTATTTACTTGCAGACATTTTAACTGATTACTAATGTTTTTGTCAGCTATAATTCATGTAAAAGGTCTGAGTGACTGATCACAGATGAAAAACAGCAGTTTTGGTCGGTTTGACGTGACCGAGGATGTAAAGAGCTGAATGCATCGAGCTCCGTCTAGATTTATTATGCAAACAATGCATTTCTCTATATTAAAGGGTAAGTTTGTATTTTTCAACCCTGACAGTTTTGTTTCTGTGAATAACTTGGATAAAAGTTTTTGTAACTGCTCCAGTGTTGTGCTGCAGCAGTGAAACAGGTCTGCAGCCTAATCCTTGTGGACAAAAGTGCGTCCACTGAAGTTCTTGTTTTAGCTGCTGACCGGCTCAGATTTTTATAACTAGTGTCTGACAGCTTTATTAAAGGATTCCTACAGAGAGAGACCCTTTTTTTAAAAGTGTAAAATCCTTTATGTTTAACCTGAAACAGTCGCTACATCGCTCCAATCAAAGCCACCAGACTCCAGTGAGAAAAACAGTCATTTTACCTCTCCGGTCTACAGCTGCCTCAACCAGCTGGTTTGTGTCATTGTGTGACTTTGGTGTTTTTAAGCATTTTTAAAACAACACACACAAACAACAAAGTCACACAATAACCCAAACAAACTAACTGACCGAGGCAGCAGGAGGCCAGAAACTCCTGTGTTCTGTGAGCTAAAACTACTGTTTTTATCAGTGGAGTCTGGTGGCTTCGGTTAGAGTGATATGGAGAAATGTTTCAGGTCAAACAAAAAGGATCTTCCTCTCTGTAGGGATCCTTTCCATAAAGCTGTCTGACAGTTGAAATAACAATCTGAGCCTGTCAGCAGCAAAAACAAAAGTTTAGTGGAGGCACTTTTGCCCACAAGGATTACGTAGCAGCCCTGTTCCACAGCGCGCTCACTCAGTACTGGACCAAGTTCAAAAACTTTTGCTCCACTTAGTCACATGGACACAAAAACATCCAGGTCCAGGTTGAAAAGTTGTACCTCAGCCTTTAAGCTTTTAACGCTTACTAACACAGTGTTGAACTGTGTGTGCAGAGTCTCTCTGGGTGACTGCGGATCCTTACGGTGCCAGAGTATTGAGGATTAAATTATTCATTGACAGGCTCTGAGCTGCTCAGGGTGACCTCACGGCACAGTCTTCAGATTACAGTCACGTCATGTGGACCAGGCGCTGGCGTGTGTTTCCTGTGTGGACGGCGAGCGGGCCTCAGCGGCGCTCGCTGTGCAGTGAATCAGCTCAGTGTTGACGCTCTAACAATGTTCCCATTGTGCTCGGCTGCAGCGGCTCAGTCGGGCCTGCGCGGCGCAGAGACTTCCCACCTGTGTTTTCTCTGCTCTCACCCTCCCCCGTCTGTGTTTTCTGTGTTTGACCCGCAGGTGGCGCAGTCCCAAAACAAAGTGTACCTGAACGCCGACAGCCTGGTGCTCAACCTGCAGGACAAAGACACCTACAAGTGAGTCCAGGGTTTAAGGTTTTAAACATGGCCGCCGTGCCCAGAGCTGGCTTTAGGAGGAACTCTGGAAAACCGGATCAAAGCGGGGTCGGGCCTCGTTAGAAGAGACTCGTTATCTGAGGAGCTGCTGTCAGATTTATCCTTCCAAGGAACAAAAAACAAAGTTGTCAAATGTTCAAACTGTTATTTTCTGCAGATGGATAAATCGCTTAGTCTTTAATTTGTCAGAATATAGTACAAACTCTAATTTCCTGCAGCGTAATGTTTTACACTGACCAAACATATTCAGTTTATGTGATAAATATATAAAAGCAGCAGATATTCACGTTCAGAAAAAAATGCCTGAAGTTATTAATCGATTATCAGACACATCTGCAGCAGCCTCGTCAGCGAGCCGCTGCTCAATTTGTTGTCTCAATTAATCGTTTTGTCTTTTAATATCCACATTTGAGAAACTCAATTCAGGGAAAAATGGCTAAAGTTATTAATCGATTATGAATAGTGATGAATTGAGACGACATCTGGCATTTTGAGCTGATCGGTCGCACCTGCAGGGGTGAACAGACCGTGTCTGCAGCCCCGTCAGCGAGCTGAACGACAGCAGATCTGATCTGACAGCATCACTGGCTGCTACGATAATTCAGGCTGGGTGTCTGACTCCACCCCAGATCCTAAACACCAGGCCGCTGATGCTGCAGACCGACCCTATTGGTTGATATAACAGGAACCAGACTAGGTGTTCAGCCTCTACGTTCGTCTGACAGGAAGTTATCCACATTCCAAAATACAGACATTTGGTGCTGACCATTAAAGCAGCCAGTCTGAACGCTGAGTTTACAAAGGTCGACCTGCGCTTCCACGAAACGCACTCAATCACAGCGCCACACAGTTAGCTCCACACTTTTAAACACACACAGTGAGATCTACAGAATCCGCTCAAAATGTTCAAATGATTATTTTTCAATCATCAAAAGTTGAACTAGAACAAAAACAGAAGAGACAACAATGACGGCAAGTAAAAATAAAAACAGTTGATTAAAGAACAAACGGCCAAGTCGACAGTCGACAGCGTCTAAAACAGCCGTCAGTATGTTTTTATACTGGAGAGAATAAAATGCAGCAGAACCTGCGTCTGTTTCATTCATTAATAATGAGCAGCTCGTTAGCTCAGCTGTCCCGCTCTGCTGCTGCTGATTCATAACAGTAAATAAAATAAGCGCATCGTTGTCATTTCTGATCTCTGTGTTTCTTTCAGTTTGCTGCTGAAGTGAGAAGACGTCGTCATTCCTCCTGGTCCACAAAGAGAACCGGCCCGCTCGCGCTGGTTTTCAGTCTGATCCAGGTTTATCTGTGAATCACCGCTGTGTGTTTTATTTTGAAAGGTTCCTCTGGTGTTGGTAAAAGTCTTCAGTTTTGTTCTTTGCTTCTCTTTTATCATCATCTGTAGACGTTTAAAATCTTTTTGCTTTGAATCCCAAACGCTCCTCCTGCTGCTTCCTGTTCGCTCACGTTAAACCTTTTTAACCTGGAAATATAATTTATATCATGAAGACTTTTCCTTTAACTTATTTATGGAACAATGTTGTTGTTTTTTTCTGTATAACCTTTTCATCAAGTATCTGACATCTATAGTACAGTAAAGAGTTTACAAAATAAAGTACCAGTTTCATAAGTAAAATTTGTACAATGTGATTTTTACCAACACCAGAGGAGACTTAAAGCGTCAGTTCTCTAAAATCACCAAAAAATTCAATCTTAACACGGTGTGTTAGAGGAAATATAGACTTGGGGAACAACATTGTGATGTCTTTGAGGGGAAAAGTCATAATATTAGGAGAACACAGCAGAAATGTTACTAGAATCCTTCTGACTTTATGTGACTTTCTTTCCCACTAACTTTGGCCCTGAAGCTCGTTTTGTTGGAAGTGAAGCTGTAGGGCTGCGATTATTGTCATTACCAAACGATTTACTGATTATTTTGTTGCTTAATCAGTTATTGTTTGGTCTCATAAATGTCAGTGTTGTGAAGGAAGTCCATGCTGATTACTTTAATAAAAACTAATTTAGTTTACAGTCACAGAAAAATAAGAACGCAAGCTAATTAAGACAAAATGCACTTTTTAGCTTCACACAGTGAACCATCATCTAAACAGGAGCTTAATTTTAAATGATTAATTGCGTTTAATTCAGTTTGAAGCTCAAACACTAGAAGCAGCTCTGCGTTGCTGTCAACAGTTTATATAAACAAACTGCAGTATTTTCAAATCAAACTGAAAATAAGGAGCCGAAAGGCAGAACATGTTTCTGTGTTTTAGTGAACTGACCCTTTACGCGCAGGACGACCCGTCTCGCTGCTCCGAGCCGCTCGGACTCGATCGCTGCTCTGATTCGATCGCTGCTCTGACTCGATGGCCTCGTACCTGCTGCTGCTCCCATAAATACAGATTTAAGCTTTTCCAGCAGGTTCCTTTGGGACCCGGCCGTCTGTAGAAAACCAGCTTCGCTGTTTCTTCTCCTGTCGTGACGCGCTGAAACAGCTCGCCTGGCTCCGGTGACGCCATCAGCCTGGCAGCGCCGCTAAAGCTGGAGATAAATAATCGTGTACGTCTACGTGTTGAACTCTACCGTTTAAAAAAATAATAAAAAATCTAAATCATGTCTGTCTGGATGTTACAGTTTATAGAAAGATAATAAAGCGTTTGTTGAACCAAAAAAAACTTGTTTTCATTCATTTAAGGGTAACTGATCATCATAATGATGATAAAGATGATACTGTTGCAGCCCTGTTTGCTGACAGGGACCAAGGTGTCGCTTTCAGTCCTGTACACATTTATTCTGTCGTCTTCTTTTGGTAACTTCTTTGTTTTCTATCCATGTTTGTTAATTTTCATACAAATTCAACATTATTACTGTTATTTGTTAAAAAAACTACACAAACTAGACTTCTCCAACTGTAGCCGTGTTTCCATCGACCTCTCTTACTGCACGTTAAAAAGTATCCAGTTAGAAAAGGCTGATTGAAAAGTTAAAATAAATTTCCGTAATTTCGCTAAGAAGTTATTCCGCTCGCTTGAGGTGCTTTTTTATCGTATGTTTCCGCTGTCGGCGTCTTGCCAGATTTTCCCATAACGTGCTGAGACATGGCTGTAGCACATTGCTGAGGACTTCTCTCCATTTTTCTCAGATCAGTGGTCATCAGTTCCAGGCAACTGCTTTTCTTTCTGGTTTAGAACCCAAACGTCTTCTAAATTACAGCCATGTGTAGCGTCAACTACTGACGTAGCTGCGCTCGCCGTAGCCTGGTTTATTCTCGCTAAACCAGCTGATGGAATCGCACCTGATACACGTTTTATTTTTAGCGTCATTTCAAAAGTCCACTTAAAATTCGCTTCACAATTAGAAACATGGCTGATGTCAAGTCTCAGATTTTAATGTTTATGGCCTGTGATGTGACAAATATCAGATTTCCACACAGAAATAAAGAGTGAGCGTCCTGACGGCAGCAGCTGCTTTAACCAACTCCAACGTTCGCATGCAAACAAAACGAGTCGCTCTGCCCAGCCGCCGTCTGTTTGCTCCACAGCTAACCGGTGATTTTAGTCCGCCATACGGTTATCCTGCACCGGCTGAAAGATTAATTAGAAAGCCCGAGACCGAAACAAGACCAAGACCTTTAGGTACTGAGACCAAGACCATTTCCCCACATTACATGACGCACAATAAAACGTGGAACGAGATCGCAGGTATTTCTCACGTTGACCTGAAAGATCCACATTCCTGTTAAAACATGCAAACACTAAGAGCTGAAATCAACGTAAATCAGACAATGCAAAAGCAGTTCATTGCTATTCCCAAACTTCTGGTCTTGAAATAAAATCCTGTCCTCAATGTCTGAGACCAAATCGATCAAAAGGTGGTCTAAGACCTGTTTCGAGACCAAAAACGGTCTCAGATGCTACAACACTAATAAATAGCATTGGTACAAAAAGCCAGAGGACTCTGGCAGGTTGGTGGTTCTTTGGACAGATCCAGGCTAGCTGTTTCCTGCCTTTATGCTAAGCTAAGCTAACCACCTGCGGGCTGTAGCTTCATATTCAGCATACAGACATGAGAGGTGGAATCAATCTGAACATTGAACTCCTCAAGCTGTCCCCCCTTAAAACCTGCTCACACTGAAGGACCACGTCCTCATTCTAGCCTTGATGCGTTCAGGGGTCAGCGTGAGCCTGTAAACGTCAGCATTCTGAAGCTGCGGCGACTCAGTTCTCACAGCAGCTTAGGTGTTTTGTAACGTTTCATTGAGCCTCAAACTAAATATGTTGACTCATGATGGTTAATACCAGCGAGTATTTCTGTCAGCAGACGAACGGCACGCAGCAGCGACCAGACGCACACTGTTATCTTTGTTTGTGTCGCAGCCGAGTGGAAACGAGGAGCTCGTGTGTTTGTTTGACTCTGTGTGTGTTCAGACGTCCTGTCTGCTCCTCCAGCTGATTTTACACTGAATAAAAAATCACATTCTCATGTCTCAATTTAGTCTTTATGGCTCTTAATTTATGAGCAGATAAAGTAACGCTCATGTGGTAAAATCCTGGAAAAACATGATTACAGAGTTTGTCTGGGGATGTGTTTTGAAAGCATTTGTGAAAAACAAATGTTAAATAACAAATGACAATGTTCTGAGTTTCTTTGCACAATAACAAAAACATCCACCACAGAAACAAAATGTGCTTTGTCCGACAAAAGAAACTTAAGCTAAAAAAAAAAACAAGCTACTGATTAGAAAATGAGCAAAACGTGCAGCACCAGTCTGTAACAACTTCTTGACACAGTTTCTTGTTGGCCAACTTTTCTGTTCCCTCCCTGTGAACACAACGAAACAGGAGGGGAGAATAACTCATGACTCAGCAGGGATGAAATTAAAAAAAGTTGATCTACAGGAGAAAGAAATCTGAAAGCAGCACGGAAACACTGAGAGCTTAACATTCGGGTTAGAGTTTGAAGTGTCACCTGCTGACTGAATTTTGTGTCAACTCTTCCACCATAAATTGATGAATTGAGAAAAATGAAGTGATTAATGCTAAAAACAAAGTGACTCCTTGATGTCTCGACACGACGGTCTGAATGCTGCGGTCTCATATTAACAACTGACTCCAGAGAAGGTCAGAATTAGCATTAAAAAAGTGTAATTTGTCTGTTATTGTAGTTAAACTGAAGGAAAAAGTTCTGAAGACGTGGCCTCAGGATGTGAACAATCCCATCAGAAAACACTCAGGGTATCAAATGCCGTCATGGATGAATCTCATAAATCGGATGGTTTTTAGTTTTTCAGAAGGTATTTCCATTATTGATTATGGATCAATATCGACCCATTGTTTTCTAAAATGTCATAAAATGCTAATTGCGGCGCGCTGCGTGTCGTCTACACGTCGCTGATGTACAGACCGAAGCAGACGAGTGGTCTCCAGCCGAGCCGGCAGCTTAATCAATACCTCAGAAACATAAACAAGTTTTTCTGCTTTTAACAATACAAAGTTCCCAAATGTCAAATTGTACGAGCGCCGTACGAACACAGCACAGGAACGATCACATCAGAGGATGAAGAACAAACGTGAACGGCCCAGAAGTCTGTTAGCTTCAGCCTGTGAAAATGAAAACCACGTCTATAAATAGTTTCTATATTCCAGGTGTGAAATAACAGCATGTGGGATTACCGCGTATGTAAATTACAGACTCCCTCTAAAGCCGACGTACGTGTGACATCTCATGAATATTCATACGAACATCATCTCTGACTTTATAACACACAAATCCTTTTTAATATGTTTTATTTTTATCCACCAGCAGTGTTCTGCCATCAGAGTGATAATATAGACCTGGAGAACATTAAACAGAACAGAAATGTTCTGCTCTCTGTGTAAGGCTTTATTTTCTGGTTAATTACATCAAGTATTGGACATTTACAGAACCTAAAAATAAAGCGTTTCCAAAATGAAGCTTCAGTTTAATAAAGTGATTTACACCAGAGTCTCTTAAAGTGTCAGCTCTCCAAAATCACAAAAAATGAACATGACCTTTTCACTGGGATCCGAACACAGAGCACTTTGTCCCCAACAAGGCAGCGTTACCTGTATGTGTGGAGTGTTGTGGTTTTGTTGGAAGTGAAGCTGCGGGGCTGCGATTGTCATCACAGATTGATCCCGTGATTATTTGGTTGATTAATTGATTTTAAAAGCCTGTGTTTAATTAATAAAATGATGTATATTTAGTTTGCCGTCACAGAAAACTAAGAACGCGAGCAGATAATCACAATTACTGTAAAACTTAAATTAAAAGCCGGGTCCTAATTAGAGGCCTCTCCCTTTTACAGGCCTGCTACACGTTTGACAAATAAATGCAGGTCTCCATTAGAAGCCTGGTCTGGAGTTTCTAGAAGTTCTCTGGATGTGTGAAGCCCACTGGCTCGCCTGATTGAGCAACTTCGAAGCTGAAAGTTTGATGCAATGATTTCTTACTGGCCACTTTATTAGGTACACCTTGCTAGTAACGGGTTGGACCCCCTTTTGCCTTCAGAACTGCCTTAATTCTTTGTGGCAAACTTTCAACAAGCTGTTGGAAACATTTCTCAGAGATTTTGGTCCATATTGACACGATAGCTTCACACAGTTGTTGCAGATTTATCGGCAGACGCTGATCTCCCGTTCCACCACATCCCAAAGGTGCTCTGCTGGATTGAGGTCTGGTGACTGTGGGGGACACTGCAGTACAGTGAACTCACTCTCATGTTCAAGAAACCAGTTTCAAATGCTCTGAGCTTTGTGGCGCGTTATCATTATACCGTTTGATGCTAAAAGCCTGATAACGACATCAGTTCATCATCTATCGTCAGTGATGTTTTCTTCTTTAGCAGCTCACTAATGCTTCAGCTTATTTCATCGGTCACGTGACCTCTCTCCTCCACAGGGTTATAACACAACACAAAAAAAAGAAAAGATAAGATGGCTGCCGAGTTATTTATAGCCGGCTGTGAGCAGAGAGGCTGCAACCTCAAATCTGCAGAGGGAGGGAGAATGGGAGAGGGTGGGGGGAGGGCGGGGGGAGGGTGGGGGTGCTTGAGTCCATTGTGTTAGCGACACAAAGCAAGCTGCCGTCCCTCCATGTTGCAAGAGGCTGCTGCTGTTCTTCTACATAAGAAAGAGGAAGGAGGAGGAGGCGGGGGGAGGGCGGGCGCAGATTTAAATCTCAGAGGGGAGGGTTTTTTATTTAGGGAGGGAGGGGGGGCTTTATGGTACAGGTGGGTGAATATTCATGGCAAGAAAAGGATAAAGAGGGGGCTGGAGGATGGAGGGAGCACGGGATTGGCTGCCGCTCCACGCCCCCTCACACCAAATCTGTCAGCCGGCCAATCGGTTGCTTCTGCACCGTTTGAAAGATGCCAGAGAGGAAAGGAAGAAAAGGAGGAGGAGGAGGGGAGTTTTTTTAAAGGAGAGAAGGAGGAAAAAAGGAGTCAGACATGATGAATGTTCCGCCGCTGTCGATCTGCAGCGGCTGCAGAAACAAAAACACGTTTTCTAAACTCAGTTCTTTTTGTCACGCAGGGAAAACTGCAACGCTGCCGGTTCACGGCGAGCGCTGGAGGCGTTCTGGCACCCGGGTCCGCCATATGGTCGACTCTCTTCACTCATGACGTCGATGTTACAGATTAATCAGGCTCTCTTTCTTATTTACTCACCGTGGTGGAAGAGCTTTTGTAAGCAGGCTGCGAAAAAAAGACACCAAAAAAACTTTGCTGCTGTTTAAAATGCGCTTTTTAAAAAACGCATTTTGCAGTCGAGCGCAGAAATACAGAGATCACAGGCGCTGCTGGAAGCGAGAGCAGCGTGATTTATTCACACTCTGAGCTGTGATTACAGCGCGTAGCCCCCCCCCCGGCCCCTTAGACAGACTCATGAATCTGGTCATCAATTAAACACGATATCTGTAATATATGACTTCATCTGGCGGCAGCTGGAGGTAACTGCAACATCATCTGCAGTTTCTTCTTCATCCTCCACCCCTCCTTTTTTATTTGACTTACAACGCACAGACAAAAAGACATTTGTTGTGACCAAATGTTCAATAGACATTAGAAAATAAATATATAAAGACACACATAATAAATGAACAGCACACGGTGCGGTTCAGGAGGGGGAGGGCATCGATTACTGTCAAACACATTAGGAGCAGTGAAAGCGTCCATGTTACTGTTGGTGAGGAGGAACTGCAGCAGCGCAGAGACCCGAGGCTGCTGTGCTCCTCATGTATCAGCACTCTGTCCTTCCCTGCCCTTCCTGTCGTGTCCTGCGTTGCGCCTTTTGCTGCAGCTCTCCCTCAGCTTCCTGCAGCAGCTGATTACGCAGCAGCAGTGAAACGCGGTGACCTCGTTTTTTTTTTTTGGTTTTTTTGCTCCAGATCATCAGCGCCTTTTTAATCTTCCGCTGGTTCCTGCTTGATCTGCAGTGCATGATTGCAAATTCGCTATTAAGAGGCGAGGAGAGTGAAGGAGGAAGGGGAGAGAGGAGGGGAAGGGGTGAGGCTGCAGCTTTAGCGAGGGAGATGACACACATGCTCACGACTCCACCTCCCCTCCTCCCTCCCTGCCTCCTCCCCTCCCGTCCTGTTTCCACGGTGCAAAAACAAGGACGGATTACCGTTCATCTGCTCCGTCGCCATGGAAACACTGACCTCACACTGTGGCGGTCTGTTGCCCGTGCCCGTGGCGGGTGGGGTGGGGGGGGGTTACGGGTTGTGACAGAGTGCTGTGCGGCCCTGCAGCTCTCTCTCCGCAGTGTCATCAGAAACACACAGCAGGCTCTGAGCTAAGGTGACCAGCAGAGGGCGCTCAAGAGGAAATAAAGTGCAAAATGAATTCCAGCCAATGGGAGAACATTTCTGACAAACACACATGATTATCATTGGTGGATCGGTCCTTTGGACTTTTAATATCAAATCTATGTTAAATGACAAATGTTGAGCAGTTTTTCATTTTTTAGCATTTGCTGGTCACAGGTCACAGGTCACATGACGCCTTATTCAAGTTGTACGGATCATAACTGACTGTTACCACCCTCTTCCACATTCAGCAGGTCTGACAAGCTTTAGTTTTAAGTTTGGATACTTTTTTTGTTAAAAGAGTTGTGCTTTCCAACAAGAAAAAATGACAGAGCAACACCTTGTTTGTCTGCTCTAATGTTTGCTACAAATGTTAGCATGTCTTGCTAGCTAATTTAATACTAGGGATACCTCCAAGGCCAAAAAGCATTTTATATATAGAGAGCCTTAGTTCCTCCCCTCTTCTGCCCAATGGGACCTCATTTCTGAAAAAATATGAACGGTAGTCAACGGTGAGTAATGTTTTTGTCCTGTTTGAATTGCCCTGAGTTACACACATGATGTTTGTCAGTAAAGATAACAAGTTAATCTGTCAAGAAAGACACAGTTTGTCGTAAAGAAGTAAAGTTTCGTCTCGCACAATATATCACCAACAAAGTAACGTGTTAATGCTAAGCTAACGTTCTTCCACGCACAGATTTATCTCACCTGATGTGTTTAATCCAACGACTCTTGGTCCTTTCATCACATCATCTACACATCTCTGATACACATCTATCAGCGTTAAGGCTAACATTAGCAGAGCTGTGCTGATCAAATCAGGATTTTGGGAGATTTACATTACAGCAACTATGACCAGTGTTACCCGAGATAGGCGTACTTTAGCCGAACACGAGCTAGTCTAAAGGCATTTTCTCTTCTTACTGTTTGAAAGTGTGTAAGCTAAGCAGCTAAACCAGATAGCGTTTAGAACAAGTTTCAATTTATACTAACACTACTAGGACTAATTTGCTCTACACCACAAGAAGTTTTTATGTCTTTTACATGGATCATCAACAGGTTAGAATAATGGCTTTAGCCTGTTAGCTTTAGCCTCAGTCTGTTAGCATGATGTAATTAACAGACCCATCAAGTGCATTTTTAAAATTCTTATTTTAAACCATGCTGTTGTTGTTGCAAAACGTTTTATGAATTTCAGTGTTACATATACTTCTGTAACTGAATCTGCTTCTGTAAGATTGACAGTGCAGTTTTCAAAACGAAATGCACGATTCAACGCAACGCCGCCATGTCAATAGAAAGAGTTGGTCCTGTGGAGCTTGTGATAGATTTTCATTTTTTTAATAATTGTTCTTCCAGACACATTTTAGAAGATGGTAAGTCAGTTTCTTCAAACAGTAGTAATGTTAACTGTAGTAACGTTGTTAGCTTTAAAGCATTAGCTGAGCTAACTAGCATATAACAATGATAACATGAGGCCACTCGGCCTTGAGCATTTGGTTAGCTTTGGGCTTTGTGCTTTTTTCATTCCAGATATGTGCCATTATCAATAAGAAATCTTCACAGGTTAAGAAATTACTACTTTAGCCATGTAACATAATTTGCCTACAATTACTAGCTTACTGTTACTGCTGCTACAAACGCTGCACGCAAATAAATAGTCCCAAGTAAAGTGTCAACATGTAAACATTAAATACGACCAAAACACGGACCCCACCTGGGTATATCATTATAAAATGTTTCAGTGTTGTATTGTTTCTTTTCATCAAATTACAGTTACAGTTTTAATACAGTTACAGTTTTAATCAAGGTGGTACAAGATATTCAGTTGCATTATAATCAGCAGGATGATGGTGATATTGCCTTTTGAATTTAGAGATTTCATACTAGGCGAGGAGATGCGACTCATATTTTCCCTCATTGCATCTCCATTTACTCTGTAATTGTAACATAAATAAGTTTAATAATGGATTCATATTCCTTAGCTTCTCACCTATCTAAGGAGACCAGAACTATGCATCTAATAAATAAAGAAATAGGGGCAGGTAGTTTGTAGTTCCTAACAGGTTAAAATAAAAATCCACAATAAGAAAATTTCATGTAGAAAATGAAGCTTAAAGGCACATGAGGCAGGACTTCATCGTCCTCTGTGGGACTTCATGGCGTTCTCACTGTTGTGTCCTTGCTGCTGCAGTAACGCTGCAAACATGCTGCCTCTTTTTATGACAGATAGGCAGTTATTTCACCGGCTACACATGAGGAATATCACAGCGAACTGCAGGGATGTGTTGTGTTGATGATGACAGTGTTTCCCGAGCGTGAAGGAGAGTCAGTTTCCCAGAGGCCTCTGCTGTCTCCACTAACTGGTTTTTACCCAGAAACCCTCTCCTTACACACATATTTATTCACAGTGTGCAGTGCAAAGCGTTTGCTTGAGATATTTTAGTTAGTAAGCAGCGGTTTGAATTACTGAGGGTGATGTGAATGACTTTGTCCCAACTCTTAGTTGAAACAGACCATTTTAGGGAAAATACCTGAAGTCCAGAACATTAAAACAACAAACACTTTATTTTAATAAAGAGCCCAGAGGTCCAGGAGCTGCTGTCTTCAGACCGTTAAACGCTGCCAGATTGCTGCCATCACAGCTGATAATAAGAGGCCTGGGGGTGAAAGGTCACCGCACCCTTAACAAATCCTTAACCCCCCCCCACTGAGCCTCCTGCTGAGACCTCTCCTTCATCAGGATGAGGATCTGTCTGCTCCTGTTGAATCAGAGCTCTGCTGCTAATTTGCTGATCTGATCGACCTAATTAACCTGCTTCTCTTTTCTGCTGAAGGTCCGCGGGGACGAACGGGAGCCGGTGTCCCAGTTCAGAGCCGCCGTCACGCCCGCCTCGCTCGCTCCCTCTTTGTTCGGCATCTTGTGAATTATGTGCGTTTGACACCTAAACGAGCGCTTGTGATTGCTTTTACTTAACGCAGCATCTCCCACGTCTCTGAGTGTAACTCACACGCTGGTTTTCTCTGTCAGACCTAATGACTGCAGGCTGAAGACGTTAACTGCAGCTTTGATGGCTCGCCGTTCAGCTTCAGTTTAAGTCGGGGCCTTTTATTTGAACTCATGCATGTTTTAAAGCCCACATCTAATAGTCTAATAACACTTTAATGTAAAGTAGCTTCCTCTGATTGGAGGCTCTTGATAGATGAGTGCAGGACTACAGGCTCAGATAGCATTATTTAAACCACAGGCTCAGAAATCCTGCGCTCTCACTGGCTGATGGCTGTGTCTTCCAAAGAGGTCATGGTTCACGTCAACAGTTTAACCTTTAAATCAGAGTTTAGGTATTTAAACTTGATAATCAAACCTACGGCAGCCCGCAACAGTCAAGTTTGTTCCACCATAGTTTCAAAATGAGCAAAAAATTTTTTTACACTTCTTATAATAACGTTAAAGATCTCTAACTTTGTGTTTTGCGTCGCTGCTGTCAGCTCGCACGCCCACACACTTTAGCGTCCATCTGGAGACGAACGCTTTTCTTTTGAGGTCAGTACGGTAAAGTTAACTAAAGATTTGAACAGCTTTGACGTTTCTGTCAGTGTTTGTGAGTGCACACGTATTCCAGCCTTTATGGTAAATGAAACGTCGCAGAGCGAGCTGACAGGCAGGTTACATCAAGTCAAGCTTTATTTAAAGTGCAAAATCACCAGAAGACATCGCCCCAATAAACTTTACAAAATGAAATGAAATAAACCCTAAAATTCAGAATGCATGAGATACAACATAACATAAAATACAATCAGAATAAAATCAGCAACATAAAATGATTTCATAACTTAAAGTTTGCTCAGTCCTGCCATAACTAAAAGCTTTATTAAACAGAAAAGTTTTGAGTCTAGCCTTAAAAGTGGTGTTGTCCGATTCCTGAACCCAAATTGAGACCTGGTTCCATAGAGGCGCCTGATAAATAAATGCTCTTCCTTCCACTCTAACCTTGGTTACATTAGGCAGAGCGCAGTGCTGTACTGGGGCAGTAAGGTATCAGGACTTCTTTGAGGTACCATGGTGCCTGGCCATTTAAGGCTTTGTAGGTAAGTAGAATAATTTAATTTTTTTATTTCACAGGGAGCCGGTGTAAGGAGGCTGGAACAGGTAAGAGACTTTATTCTCTAATCTTCTTTCTTTACAAAGACAAGTGTTGCAGTCTGACAGTTTGACCTGGACAGAGGCTGTGAGCTCTGATCTGCTCCACATACAATATAATTTATCAAACTGCGTCGGAATAAGACATTTATATTTATACAGCATGGAAAATAAGATTTTTTAAAAACCCACTAAAATGTAAAGTAATTAGTAAATTGACTTTATTCTTTGATTCTGGGTTGCTGTGCCACCATTTATATCTATACAATGTGTTTATGAATGTGTAAGTGTAAAGTACTTAATAGATGTAAATTTTGCTCACAGTGAACCAGATTAATGTATTTAACTTTAACGAGTTTCACCCACCGTAGTGTCTTAAAATCCTGCAGCTAACCCTGCATCAGCACCGGCGGTCTAGGCTGCACTGTGATCACATGAGCTGTACAACCTCAGGGCTGTTCTGTGAGGTATCATACAAATGGTTAAAGGGTACCTGCCCCTCCTGTTCTGCTGGAAACCAGCCTCCCAGCGAGGAGGATCACTGCTCAGCGCAGTGGACAGAGACGTAGAGCTGCTAGTCAGAGCTAACTAGCCGTTAGCAGCTGCTGTCAGACTCTCAGGAAGTGTGCTCCAGCTTTCAGGACAGTCACAGTGTTTTCAGCTCGTGTGTTGTGTTTACTGTCACTGCAGAGGAATAAATCTTCACGTGCGACACCACCGGCTTGCCAATGCTAACAGCAGCTCTGTGTGTGTGAGAGGTACAAACTGAAGCTGGAGTTAGCCGGCGTTCTGCTTTTTATTCTCTGCAGCTGCTGCACACAACACGTCTTTTGTTAGAAAACATCGCCTTCATTATCTTTTACTTCTCCAATGAGGCAGTGAAAGTTCACTAAAAGCAGAACTGTACTACAGAAATGAAATGTTTAGTGTGCCGTTCAGTGTTTGTATTTGTGTTTATCAAGGTGAGAGATGGAGAGATGTTCACTGTTTCACACAGAGGGGGGATGCAACATTCACTTTACATTTACTCAAGTATTTCCATTGTACTTTTATTACGTTACAGTTTAGAGAGGAACTTTTTAATCTGCTGCATTTATTGGACAGCTTTAATAAAAAACAAACCTTTTGAGGATTTCAGTCCAGTTCCCCTTTGTTACTTTGATCAGAGGGCACGATAGAGGAGACAGAAAGTTTTCTTTACACAGAAAATATTTTGCCTTGAGTGGCTTCAGCCAGCGTCTCATTTTGCTTAATCACGTCAGACAGGAAACGAGGAAATCTGACCTCCGATCAGCAGCAGAGAGTGTGTGCGGTCTCGCTGCTGCAGAGTGAAACTGGTGAGCTTTAAATTCACATGGTTTAATTTCATCTGACACAGCAGCCTGGAAACTGACGGGGAGTCAAACCTGGTGCTGGTGCCCCCCCCCCCATCGACCTGTTCATAAAATACAAACATTAAAGGAACAGTCCACACATGGTCATGGGGGTTAGTCCTCTGTTGCTCTGGAGGAGAAATAACAGTAAGTAGTTTTTGGAGCAAATTGAAGGTGTGGACTTGTTTACCTGCCAGAGAGGCTCTTCGAAAAGATGCTTTTGAATTGCATTATGGGAGATAGACTTAGACTTAGACTTAGACTTAGACTTATCTTTATTAATCCTTTGGGATGACTCCCGCAAGGAAATTGAAAGTTCCAGCAGCAGTTTTAGCAAGGAGGAAGGAGAGTAATAGATAAAAGACAGTACAAACAAAGCAGGCAAAAATAACAGTAGAAATAATAATAATAACAACAACAACAGTAATAACATTAGTCAAATATCAACAAAAAAAGACCATAAATTATTTTAAAGTGTCAGTGTTGAGTCCACTTTAGTTTAGTCCAGAGATGTGGGGGAAAGTCTTTGGGCCAGTGTGCATCGCGTGAAAGGAAGAAAGATGTAGTTCCACGGTTTGCCCACTTCGTCGGGTTGGTTTCAAAGCACGGCGCACTGAGTCAAAAGTCCACGTCCTCGTCACATATGGACGCTTTGCGAAACCCATTGGTGTCGCTTTTTAACCTCTTAGGTACCCTTTTGGTATGTTTTTGTATGCGTTTGGCTCCGCGGTCCAGGTAGCAACAATAAATATGTAGCTTCCTGTCAAGTTAGCAAAGTAAATATACAACGTCCTGTTAGACTTTCAAAATAAAACTAGTTTAGTTGGGTTTAGGCACCAACATTACTCGGATATTGTGGAAAAGATCATGGTTTGAGTTCAAATAACTACATTACTTACATGTGACTTAAATAAAATATATTAAGTTACACTTCCTAAGAAAACATCACTAAAAATAATTAATAGTGACTTTTTGTTTCACACAGGAAATGCATGCTGGTCTCCCGGATGAAAGTCTGTTTTCTGACCCACCCAGCCACCTGCTGACTCAGACTTTTCTGGTTATGTATAGAACTTTTAGCCTTGAATGGCGCTAATGGGTGCCATGTGTAATGTTACCAGACGCAACAAAGCGTCCAAATGTGAAGCCTTGGGAATGAGAACGGGCTGAACTTTACAGCAGATATCTGTGGAGGGGGGGGTTATGTAACCGACCCGTTTAAATTATACTGAGGCCTAAAGTTATGCATTATTAACAACATGAGTGACAGGTGGGTGCCCCCTCAGGTGGCTGGTTTCAGCAACCAGACTTCAGTCAGCCCGCCTCAGCTCCAAACCAGTTTTAGACTAACTGGGAGTTAGGCGAGCCGGGCTCAACCAAGCCTCCACGCTGAGTTTCACCGTGTGGTGACGTCACAGGGACCGGGGTTTGACCCCTGTAGCTGCTGCTCAGATTTTAACCCTCTTTTTTTATCTGCCTCTTGTGACTCCACTGACTTTATGAAAGTGTAATACGAAATTACTGAAGGAAACTTTCAAGCAGGAAGACTCTCACTTCTCTTATTGGTTGGTTATTTATTCCGTGTCAAACATTCGGCCCTTCCAACACTAGATAACGAGACCCCGTGCCACAGCAGGAAAACATCAGATCACCAGCCTGCATTTTATTTATTCATACAGATGAAGATGTCATCATTCTGCTGTAGTGAAAACACCAAGGATCTTGAGTTGTCAGGTTTCATGCTGTGTTCAGAGACGTCTGGTTTCCAGAGCGGTGTAGCTGTGGTGGGAAACGTCGCCTCCAGGTTCACTCTCACCAGCGAAACCTGAAGCTCCTCTCCTCTTTGTTGGTTTGAGGAGTTGTGACTTTTGTTTTCTGCTGACAGTCTTTGTCATTTTCACCCTCAGACAGAGACAGTTGAGGGGCGGGTGGGATCATAGTTTCAGGTGCATCAGAAACCAGCAGGGACCTGTTTGTGGGCATAGGGGGTTTCCGGCTGAACGCTCTCACAAAGTTCCCCATCTGAAACACCACAAACGGATCTCAGTTCAAACCACCAGCTCTGTCTTTAGAAACCATGTCAGGCCTCAAAGTAAAATATGCACAGTTTGGTTTTTCTGAGTCACAAAACTTTTGCTTCGTATTAACACCTGAGCAGCTCTCAGTGTCTCTGCACCCTCGCTGATCTTTTAAAGGAGCAGTCCAACATTTCAGCTTCTTCTAAGGAGTGTGGATGGAGCCAGGCTTGTAGTTTCCCCTGCTTCCAGTCTTTGTGCTAAGCTAGGCCAATCTGAGTCCTGACTATAGAGCTTTATTCCTACTAACAGAACCAGGACTCAGGTCCAGGTCCAAATAACCAAGGGTGCTTTCACACCTGTTGTTTGGTTCATTTGATCCGGATCAAGTGGAAAAAAATGGTACACTGATCCATTTTAGTTCTGGTTCGGTTCCTGTTCACACTGCAGGTTTTAAATTAAGAACACTGGTGTGAGTAGATGATCATCGTTCATGCTTTTGTTTCCTCTCGCTCAGATTAGACTGTAACAGTCTTTTTACTTGTTTGATCGAGAAGGAGCTTTACCGTCTCCAGGCTGTCCAGAACTCTGCAGCACAAGAGCTCAAATCACACCTGTTTTAGCAGCACTTAACTGGTTACCAGTCCAGTTCAGTTTAAAATCCTGGTTCTTACTTTTAGAGTCCTGCACAGTCAGGTTTTCTCTACATCTCTGAGTCGATACAGTTTCATACTCCCCGTAGTCTGAGGTCATCAGGTCAGAGGTTGTTAGTGGTTCCCCACACTCATTTTAAACCAGAGGGGATTGTTCAGTCCAAACAGTGGCACCTAGGCTGTGCAATGCGTTTAAAAAGCAACTGAAGACGCTGCTATTCAAGCAGGCTTTTAGTTAGACGCTGGGTTTTTATGTTTTTTTAATGGTTTTGTGCTGTTTTCCATTTATATTAACTTTTCTTATGCATTGTGTTTTACTTTGTTGTGCTGTTTTACATTTTATTGTGAAGCACTTTGTGATTTTTACACAAATAAACTTTACTTACTTACTTACTAGGTTTACCAACGAACCAAGAGAAGTAACCATGA
Organism: Lepomis macrochirus; assembly: GCA_024633595.2. Classification (NCBI taxonomy): domain Eukaryota; kingdom Metazoa; phylum Chordata; class Actinopteri; order Centrarchiformes; family Centrarchidae; genus Lepomis; species Lepomis macrochirus. The sequence continues at coordinate 7,459,963 of JALXJV020000012.1, read as the reverse complement.
CGTTACACAGACGTACAGGGAACTTGGTGATTGGACAACTTTGGTGATTGTGTCAGTCATCCAGGTCATAGTTATCCAACAAAGGTTGAGGTCCTTCTTGGGCGAGCGACAAAACGTCATCTAGTATCTTTAACCAAGTCCAGTTGCCGTTGACCTCAACCTTCATTGGACAGCTTTCCCGATTGTCATCCTGAAATCAAACTCCGGTGACTGACAGAAGTTTATGCAGCACTTTAACGCTTCTGATCTGCATCACAAAGAGCTCACAAAGTAATAATTTATTCTAATCATGATTAGCTAGACCAAAGATCTACCACAGAGCCTTTTATGAGTAACAACGTAAAAACAGGACGTAATAATTCAGGGCTTAGTAAGCCAACAGCATACTGTGGGGTCGCTGTCACAAATGTTTTATGGACCTAATGAACTGACAGGGTAAAGGGAGTACTACTGGCCTTCCTTTGTTAACAGATTTTAACCTAATAATCAGGGGAAATATCTGCGCTGTCAAGCTATAAACATTGCATACAGATCAGTTATAGGATCGCTGGACACATTTCATGGTCAGCAGATGGATTTATCAGCGGTTAAGTTTTGGAAATAATGCTCAGATCACATCTCTGCTACCATAAAATCCTGTGGTCTGCTGGTTCGTTTGCTTTGACACCACAAACAAACAGCACCAGAGTTCGTTTGAAAGCGTACTTGTTTGGTGCGACAGCTGCTTTCACACCTGCCTAAACGAACAACAAGTGGGGGAAACGAACTCTGGTGCGATTCAGCTGAACTAAATAAGATGTGTGAAAGCAACCTGATAGTCTAATCAGGCTGGTACGGCCCGGTTGTGTCGCTGCCGGTCTCCGGTCTGTGAAGTGCAGACCGACTGGTTAAAGAGCCCATGTCAGGTTTTCTCACTTGAAACTCGCTGTGCGCTTCAGACAAACACTGAATGTATTTTGCCCGTCGTAAAACGTTGACAAAGCAGATTTTTTTAACAATATTATAACTCACGTGATTTTAGAGTCAGGTGTTTTAAACTGATTTATGACTCTCGGGGCTGAGCAGGACGCTGTGACGGGTTTGTTAACTCATTTTGTTAGTATTTTGGGTTAATTTAATCGACACACTTTTAATTAATTAGCATTCATAATCTGAACATTCAGAAATATCCCACACCTGCAGACAGGTGAGATGGCGCTTCAGCATATTTGAGGATCAAGTTTCCAAAAATGGAGCTTTTCTTTCAAGGAACACATACAGAGTAACTCTATCTCCTTCATGTTCACTCTTTACTCTTCAAGCTGAGTTGTGCAGATAAACACATTTTCATGGCTGGATCTGTAAACATTCTCACAGCGGTAATAAACAATCTGAATAAACAGTGTGAGGATAGAATTTCAGAATAAGAGGCAGGAACTCAGACATATAGTGCACATACACACGTCCTGAAATCAAATACTGATTTAATATTAATATTTGTTACATGTCTACTCATTTGCGCTACAGTCTGTTGCTCTCATCTGCCTCGAAATCGAGTTTCAGATTTGCAACAGCAAACACATTTAGGTAGAACTGTGATGCAACCTGAACAATCTGATTTTGTGTGTTTAACCTTTGACTTGATCAACAGTTTGTTGATTTGTTTCCTTGAATCCGCCTCATTTATAATTCTTCTCTCTTCTGTAGTGTATATAGTGGATTTATATTAGTTTGCTGTTTGTTGCTGTACACAGTAACTAAAATAAGTGTGAAGGAGTTACGATACCTTTTTATAAACTGTGAGGTTTCCATGTCTCTCATAACATCACTTCCTCTTCAACATTAACTTTATTTTTCTTTATTTCAATTCCCTAAAATGATACATTTTACTCAAAATAAATGATAATTTTTTTTTACGTCAAACCACATTTTAAGTTTAAACATTTCATTTCATTATTATCCAAAAATACTTTTAAATCATCTCCAGAAGAAAAAAAAGTTAAATTCTCTGTAAATGAAATTCATCGTTATTTATAAAATGAAATATACAGGGCCCAGTACGGACCCCTGTGGGACTCCACTGCTCCCCCTCTGGTTAGTTCGATGTAGAGGACATGACAGTGAGCTCATAGCATGTTGGGACTTCTACTCCGATTATTAGCCATCAGTTGGTTGGCAGACAATTTCTATCGTGTGCACCAATCGTATACACGGCTTGGTTAGTGACACTGGTTGTTACTTTTCAAAATGCGCTCTGGGAAACTCACAGTGGGATTTTATCTGAGACTGTTTATAGAGGAGACAGGCCACTTTAAGAATGCTCAATACAACTCTACAAGAGAAGCCCGAAACAGGGATAAACACTTTTCAAACCTTATTTCAGGTCAAAGTCATCAAACTTTTTCAGCGATTTTTCTCAGATTTTCCTGCTGATTCTACTCATGCAGTTTTAATCTCTTAAAAAAATCTTAACTCAAGACAGGAAGAGTCTAAGAAAGGATTTTTCCTAATTTTGTATTACAAAAGCAACTAACTTCAGGAATCCTGTCTTATTTCAGGCTAGGAAATCCTAAATACTCGGTTTTCAACATTTGAGTCTGTTACCTAGCAACCGATGACCTCATCTCGTCGAGCTAAACGGCTTTTAATCTCTGTTTTCGGTTGTTTTTTTTTATGAAACACAAACTGAAAATGGAACAGAAACAACTATCACTGAACTTAAAGTCAGATGACTCAGAGGTGTTTGTGACCTCCCTCGAGAAATCCAAATCCACATAACGCTTAACTCGAGAGATTAATCCAGCCGAGCGCTGATTCTGTCCAAAAGAAAAGAAGTCTATCGACAAGCTAAATGAAGAGAAAGGCAGCTGTTGTGTCCAGAGGAAACCCGGCGGTGTCTCCTCCTGCTGCCTCACTGACCCCAGCAGAAACCCCAACTCTGCTCAGGAAAGTTAATGAAGGTAAAAATAATAATAATAATAATAATAATAATAATAATAACAAAGGCTGCGGGCTGACGTCATCATGTTTTCATGTATTTCTTGAATTTAACGACCTCGTATCAAAGACTTAGGATACGTTTTGTTACATAAAGCATTTACATCATGTTATATAATGAGACATTATCCAGCGTTACATCGCCGACAGCCTTTCTGTTAACGAGGGTTTTCTCATCAAAGATATGTGTAGATCAATCAATAAGTTCAGTGTGTTGACATTTTGTTGATTTTGTAAAAGCAATCAAAGAGCAGCCGAGTGGATTAAAGGAGTTATTAAACTACCAGGTGGAAAAGTAAAGTTAGGAGAGTTTGTTTAGGATGTTACAAAGTTAGGAAGCTTCTGTAAAACACTTTTCCCATCTTAAGTTAGGAAGTTGGGAATCTGTAATGGCCTTTTTAAATCAGATCCTAACCCTTATCACCATGGTTACCAAGCAGTTAGTATAGGATCTGCAGGTTAGGAACTTTCTGTAATACGGCCCCTGTTCTCTAGATGCCTTTTCGCCGTCCAGTGTGAGATCGCTGCTGCCAGAGGTCAAAGGTCACACTGTGAGGTGAGACCTTCAGGTTCTGTTTTTTTACGTCTGAAGGACTTTAGGACCCAGAAGACACAACAATCATGGGTTTTCAGTCTACTGCATCTCAAATTACCCCCCCCCTTCCTGAACTGTGTGTGGAGGAGTCAGACATGGAGGAAGGAGGTGGCATCAACTGATAAGCTCAGTGAGGTCGAGCTGCTGCTGCTGCTGCAGTTTCTCCCTCGTCCTGTACTCGGGTTAATAAACGGGTTAAAATGTTGGCAGGAAATGATCTTTCTAATGATTTGTGGTGACCTCCTGACCTTTCTTCTCCAGCGCCACACTTTGACCCAAAGTTTACACTTGAATATGGAGAGTAGTCGATCCTCAGCACACCAGCGGGAATACACAACACAGTGTGCTGCAAGCTACCTCAAACTTTTGCATATTACACTGATATTGTACACAGTTATTGTGTGTGTTTGTATTTATCCATACAAACACACACACACACATATAAAACTCTATCTCTCCTTGTAAATATCATAAAGTGTTCCTTTTTTATTTCTTCCTTTAGAGCTACTTTTCTAAACTTTGTTGTTTTTTAATTTAAAATCTGTTCTGCTCTAAAATATTTGAATATTTGTTTAAACATTTTTCTGTGTGTGTCTTTGGGCGGGGCTACAGCTGAATTACTGAGCAGCCTGCTCTCCAGACAAGGTTTAACAGGCTTTATCTGCGCGCTCTCCTTTAAATGAACACATAAATAAACATCTGCGTGTTAGCATCACTGTGAGCATGTTGCTGTGCTGATGTTCCCGTTTGGTACAGCTGCTCACAGCTGCTTGCATGCCTGTAGACTCCTGTTAGCTCCACTAGTGTAAATAGATAAGTGATCAGGATGTTGGATGTTTATCTTGTGGCTGCGATGAGCACTGCAGGCTGTAGGGGGCGCTAGCTGGGCCTCAGACTAGTGCATTGTTTGTGAAAGTTTTCTCCTACAACATGTAAACATGTAGTAATGTGTGCTGCTGTAAACAGATCAGCAGCCTGCTCGTGTCCGTCATCACTCTCGCTGCTCTGATTCAGCCGTCACAGCAGGGATTTTTACATTTCTCTCCTCGGGTTGAAGCCGCCACAGAGAAAAACAGGAAGTGTGCAGAGTGATCTCGGCCAGCCGACATGTTTCAGAGCCTGCGGGCCGTCTCCTGCAGCCCGCCTCGCTCCGCACAAACAAACCAGCACTTCCTCATTCTTCACATTTCCGCCCCGAAGCCAACGAACGGCAAATATTTGTTTTTATCCTGAACAGGAAAGAGCCTGAACGCACCCCAAACGCTGCTGCTGCTGCTGCTGGAAACGTGTGTGTGTGTCCACGTTTTACCTCACCCTCCTTTTCACAAGAAATTCACTAGAAATGAGTAACTTAGAGCGAAACACAACAGTGAGGCAGAGCACTATGAGAGGATCAAGACAATGTCCTGAAGATGGCGCCGGAGCAAACACCACGCCGTCATGCTCCCTCATCAGACTGACATGAGGGCTGTTGTGTCTGCTGTTTCTTGTATGTTTCCTGCTGAACATCATTTTCGTATTTGAGCTTTAATTTTAAGCTCTAAGCTGATATTCCATTCATTTTGTCTCCAGCACAGTTGCTCCCAACAAGAGGCTCCTCAGTCTGAGCTCAAGAGATTAAATAGTCGTAAATAGTATTGAAGGTATTTACAAAGGCAAGTTTAAGTGTAATGCACATTTCAGCAACACGGCAATTCAAAGTGCTTTACACAAAACATAAAAGCAGGTTAATTTATCAGATAAACCTATTTGTTCACCAATAATTCTAAAGGGTGACGAATAATCAGGCTTTTCACCTTCCATTGTTCTTCCATTGTCATCTCTCACACCAGTCAAACCTTTTACCATATTGGTTTCACAGTCTTCACCGTGAATCCAGATTGTCTGATAAAAGCAGTCAAAACAGCAGGAGAAAGACATTCAGCTCTACTCGGCCCTGCCAGGACGCACCGTGACCCAGACAGCGGAGAACTATACTAGAGATTCTAGTCCAGCCCAAAGTTAGTTCCCATCTCCCACAGAAACTCTGCTCTGAACTGAAAACAGCTCGTTTGTAGTCTCCCTTTCATCCCTGTGACGTCACAGGGATGAAAGCTAAACGCGCCTCATATAACGCTCGCCGAGCGGCTGCTCCGGCACGCCCTCAGAAACAGCGAGCTGCAGCACACAGCTCTCCTCTCCCTTCCAAACACTAGCTACCCTCCAGGCAGTCAGTGGACATAAAGTTGTTACTGTGATGTAGAGACAGAGCTCGGTTAAAACTTTATGGATGAAAGATCCTTTTGTTACAGATTAATAACTCACCGCTCTGAAACTCTTGCTCCAGTCCATGTTGCCGGCTGGTCGGCAACACGTGCAGCTGAACCCGAGCTGTTTACCGGCTTCTCGCTGACCCGCCCTACTCTGCTTCTGATTGGCTAGTAGTCCTTAACTAGGAACTGAGCGTGTGCAACTTTCAACAAAGATCATGTAGAGACAAGATGTATAGCAGTGGTTGTACATTAACTGTATGTGATCCACATAGACTATTTAGAAAGAAACATGTTTGAAAATGTTACTTATATCATTTTTTTATATCACATTTACTATATTAGATAAAACATCGGGGACCCCCACCTGTTGCATCAAATGATGAGCAACAGCTGATATGTGTGTTGTGCCATGTCTAATCTAGTCAACAAATTTGTTCTCAATATATTTTTTGGCAAAAAAAGGAACTTTTTTTTTTTCTCCTTGGCTAAAACAAAGCCTTCAGCACAGGGTGAAAAGAGGACCCCGAGGTTATAATTATTTATGTAAACTAGATGTGAAAAACCATCCTTAAATAAAAATAAAAACAAGGTCTTAAAAAATAACTAACTGAAACTGTGCTGTGTGTTTGTAAAACTAACTAATATAAATTAAAATTATTAATTAAAATGTCTAAATGTCTTTTTGTCTGTCAATGTATTTCATAGGTCTGACATAAGCCCCCCTTCCCTCCACCTGGCATCAAGGGGCAAAAGTTGGGAGAAAGAGTCCCAAAGACTAAAACTAACACTAATAACAACTAAAATAAACTAGCAAACCTGCTTTAAAAAACAAATTAAAACTAAAGTGAAATTGCAAACAAAAAGTCAAGTTAGTAAGACTGAATAAGCAATGTCTGATTAGACTTTCAAAATAAAACACGTGGTTAACATTGTAAAACAACACGTTCTCACTCCCAACTCGTCATGTACGGTCGCTTGGTCAACCCCCTTGGTGTTACTTTTGAACGCCCTGGGCCTTTGTGCATCATTTTTTGTCGTTAAAGGCTTCGCGGTCAAGTTAGCGACAATAAATATGCAAGTATAAATAAGTTTACGTTGTGAAACATCACAATTTGGTTAGGTTTAGGCACCAAAAGTATTTTGTTAGGTTTAAGAAAAGATCAGGGTTTGGGTTAAAAAATAACTACATGTCGTACGTCAAGCTAACTTACGGAAGTTAAGTAACGTTACTAGCGTAAGTTTCGTAACCTACATAACTTCAGTGTTGACCTTTTTGATTTCACACGGGAAACGAACACCGGCCTCCTGGATTAAAGTCCAGTTTCTTAGTCCAACCTAATCAACTCATTACTCTTTTCTTTTATTTATGCTAAGCCTATTATTAGCATTGACAGTGATGCTAAAGGGCTTCCCCATGTATGTTGAATTATGATGCTGGAGACTGCCATGTGGTACCAGACGCTGAAGGACAAAGCTACGGTATTTGACGCAGGCTGGAGGTATCCGTCTGGTGTTGTTCTACATTTTTCAAGTCGTCAAAACACATCTCATGTGCAGAGCCAAACCTGCAACATGTTAGCCCGTCTCCCTGACTTCCTGTCTGTGGCTCTCAGCTCCGACCCCATTGGTTTTTGCCCCGTCCCTAAAACACCTCACAATTATGTAGTTTCTATTTTCCTCAAACAGGAGGAAACAGAAGGTACGTGATTTTCACAGGGACTATTTTCAGCGGCGGATGAATCTACATGTGGTGCTGTAGTGAGTGTTTGGGGCAGCATGACGGTGTTTGTGGGATAGAATAGACCACAGTGTGTGAAGGAACATGTGACCCACGGCAGCAGTGAGGCTCACCGACGGGTTTTAAAACTTTTAAAAAAGAAATAAAAAAATCTGAGAAACAAACCTCGTCTCATCATAGAGGATCTTTGTGTTTTTCACTCACTCTGCAGAGACGGACTGACGTACAGTAGCTGCTGTGTTCCTGTTGTGTTAATGTTTGTGTTTTTCTCAGGACTTTGCGCCCTTCATCATCTCCTCCTCCTCCTCCTCCTCCTGCATTCAGGACTCCATGTATGGTCTGAGGGGAAACCGCTCAAACCTCCAGCCACCGAAAAGCCTCCAGCAGGGAGTGACTGTGCTTCCCCGGAGTCTCAGAGGGCGAGTCCTTTATTTTTAGCAGGGCGTGTTTGTGTGTGTGTGTTTTTCCCTCTCTGTGAGGACGAGCCGACAGTGATGGATGGATCCTCATGTCTCTTCATGTCTCTTCATGTTTGTCGAAGCCAAACTTTTAAATGTGGCTCTGCGCTCATGCGACGCCTTTGTTGTTTGCAGATTCAGGTTTTTGATCTCTAACATTATCTTTACTTTCTTTCTGCTTTTCTTTTTCTATCTTTCTCTCTTCTTATCAGTCCGATCTGTTTGTCTGCTTTAGATTTTTTTTTCTTTTCCTCTTTCACTAATTTGTAAGAAGGGAAATTCCCAAAATTGGAGATACAACTCTGCCTGCTACGAGTAACAATAGTGTAATGTAGCACATCAGAGGTTTTCCTCTGACAGTAACTACAGAGACATTTTACTCGATGTCTCTGATCATACCTGTACTGAAGTAAGGTTTTAAATGTAGGATTGTTTAACTTCTAGCCGAGTACTTCCTTCTTGCAGCAGCTGAAATAAACACGTTGCTGTAAAGCAAAACAAAAACTACTCGACTCTCCATGTCAGAACACCTGGTTCTGCAAAAGTGTCAAAAGAAAGTGTTCAGAGATCAGTTTCTGAGATCAAACTGACCTGGGGTCTGTTGTGGGTGAAGTTAGTTTCAGATAAACATGGTAAATAAACTTTGTGAAACGTCTGGACAGATGTGACATGTTTTGGGGGGTTTTTGCGGTTGCAGGTTGATCACAAGCAGCTTTCATTTCCTCAAACTGAGGCTTTTTGTGGCCCTAAAGGCCCCAGTACGCTCCATACAGGGGACGACTGTGCGCCGTTCCCACCCCACCCACGGAAAAAAAGAAATCTTGACAATGAACAAATTACACTTGTACTAATTAAAGATATACAGCATTTAGCATTATTCATTATAATAACATGTAAATATCACTAGCAAACAAAAGAGCTTCAAAGAGTGACCGGGCGAAGAAAAGGACAGGAAACACCACCGCAGAAAAAATAACACATAAGAATAAAACTAGAATAAATAGCAACTTTATGCAACTAAAATAAAAAGCTTAAGATATAACAGGCAGCTCAGATTAAATCATGAAGCCTTCAGACACTGACTCTGAGAGCCTTACTTCCTCCGGCAAGTCCCTGCAGAGCCTCGGGGCCCCGACGGAAAAAGCTCTGTGCCCTTTAGTTCTGAGCCCAGACACAGGAAACAAGGAAGATCTCAAACTACACAGAGGTTCATCAGGACTTCAAAGGTCCAGTCTAAGAGCAGGAGCCAAGAGACCAACCAGACCATTTAACTGTCATTATCACGGCGTTGTTTTTCTTATTAAACTAGTTATTCGTGACACAAAACACTTTTTAACTGTCAGTATTTCAGTTTATTGCAGATGTGGCGAGCAGTTGCAGGAAGGCGTCGGTGGAAACGGTGGAGAGGAGTTTGTTGTGCACGTAGATGAACCGCTAACTTAACTCCAACACAACAAACTCTTCCTGCACCAACTGGCCTCTCACGAGATTTCAGAGCGAGACCAATCACGACGGCTTGGTGGTTGTACTAATGTTCCTGGACCGAGACCCCTTGACTCCGACAGAAAGGTGGTTTGAGACGCCGTTGGACAAAAATGAAAACATGCTGAGGCCTAAAAAGAACATTTTACTATCCACCCCAAAATGTTCCCCTTTGAACAGCAAAGGATAAATTAATCTGGCAAAACGTCAACGACACACGTTCTGCTTCGTTCTTACTGAAAGTGCAAGAACTCGCTGATGCTGGTGCAGAAAGCCCCGGATCACAAACTGGGTGTCCACAGATTGAATCTTCCTCTGGGGTCCCACTGTGTCAGGTTTCAATCCCAAAATATCTGACAAAAAGCCTCTAAAACATCCTCAAAACCAAAGATTTAAGAAAAAAAAAATAGAATGTAGTACATTTACTCAAGTACAATTTTATGGTACTTAAAATGTGCTTTTTTGTTAAACATACTTTTACTCCACTACATTTATTTTGACATGTTTGCATACTCAGCACTTTCACTGAGGATACTTCTGTACATGTTGAAGTGAGGGTGTTTACTTGTAATGGGGTCTTGTTAGACTACGGTATTTATACTTTTACTTCAGTACAGGATCTGAGTTCTGCTTCCACCACAGCAACCCACAGTGAGTTTAAGATTACAGTCACTTCCTGTTCGGGGCCCTAAACAGCTGCTTAGTTCAGATAAAACTCTCATGTTTGCTTTCATTTGTGAAATGCTGGACACGTTTACCTCTCCCAGCCTCTGAAACCTTTTCAGCTGTTTAAATGAAACAATCAGAGAGAGAGAGAGGTTGTGAATAAACAGCACTTCACTTTAAATGGAGCCGCCTCGTCCTCTCTGCACGTTACTTTAGCAGCAGCTACAGTTTGCTAACCCAAAGCTGTTCTGTGGTGCAGGATTCCCATAAAGCTCTGCGTGTTTTTTATTGTGACAGTAAAAAGCTGCAGCATCAGACTCTAAACGTGAAACACCGTGCAGCAGCATTAAAGGAGCAGGGAAATAACACTCTTGCTGAGGGTCAAATGTTCACACTGACACCACTCTCGTGCTTGTTTGAACAATATAAGATTACAGCCAGCAGCCGGTTAGCTTAGCTTAGCATAGAGACTGGAAACAGGGGCGACAACACGGTTCAAATGTAAATTAAAGAGGTGTCACAGTTTGAGCCCTTCAGTACTCGCGCTTAATATTCTGACTGCAAACGTGTGTTCGCACTGACAAGAACAGCAGAATGCAGCGTGCTGAGTCCCCTGATGGTGGATCACAAATCACAAAGGACACTTCTCACCCTTAACGGTCGCCATCTTGGCTGCGTAGGGGAAGGGGAGGGACCACCAACGTGTCCTCAAACTTGTTAAAATGGCGGCCGTGGAAACTGCAGAGGCTTCGATTATAAACATAGAAGTACGTTAATTTTAATTAATATTTTATACCTTTTATATGAAGTCAATTGAGCAAACAAGCTGGTAGTTTTTTTTGACGGGGCTCAATCACGGTCAAATGGAAAAAGAAGAAAAGGCCTGTAAGTGCCCAACAGAGACTTTTGATTTGAGACACTACACATAGAGTAAGCAGTGTACTGCATGTGAGTGCATTGGAAGTATCCAAATTGGAATCTAACAGTGACACAAACACCACAGGATTAAACAAACTGATATAACGTGTTAGTGAGCCTTAGAGGAGGATTGTTTTACCTTTGGATGGAGCCAGGCTAACAGTTTCCCCCTGTTTCTAGTCTTTGTGCTAAGCTAAGCTAACCAGCTGCTGGCTGTAGTTTTATGTTGTGAGACTGAAAGTCTGAAAATCTAACTTTCAGCAAGAAAGAGAAGAAGAGGACAAAACTATTCCTTTAAAAAAAAAAAAAAGGTGGAGTGACCTCTGCCCAGGCAGGGCTCAAAGTAAATCCTGTCACATGTTATATGTTGGGCTTTCAAGTATAAAAATATAGAGTTTAACAGCTTTTAAGGTTTATTGACAGTGAATTCTAGAAAATTCATAAAACAGGTTGAATTGATTGTAAATATTCACAAAAAGACCCTTTGAAATAACGTTTGACACAACATGCAGGCTGATGCCAGATTAAAGTGTTTACTGTTATTAAAATGGGCTGTTATGACTTCACCGAGGCCTTTCGCACACATCAGGTGTTGACTCATTGTGGGATCATCATGGCCTGATTCAGCTGCGAGATACTTTCATTTTCCTTTTCTGCTGTCAGTAAAACTCGGCGGTGATTTAACCAAACGTTCTGAGCTGTTCAGGCTCATTTCAGCCGTCACACATGTAGAAAACAGGATATCTGTGTCGCTCAGGATGAGAAATGAGCTTATTTCACCGTGAAAAACCTGAAACCAGATCAGAATCCAGATCCGAGCAGAGCCCCGGCTCCGCTCCGGGCTTTCCCTCCTCCCTCCCGCTCAGCCTGTTTCTTCTCCGGCCGCCATTTCAGGATCTGCAGAGGCCTTTTCTGTCATGGCAGAACAAAAGCAGGCCTGTCTTTGTCTGCAGCTTCACGCTCGCGAGCAGCGTTTACATTTAACGACGTGCGACTGCACAAACACAGACACGCACACCGAGACACGAAACAGTAACAGCCCTTCACCCTGAAGTAGATTATTAAAACAGCTTAAAACATGTGGCTGAAAATTCAGGAGTGGTAAAGGTCAACACACCTTTGTGTCCATCCGCATCACATTTAGACTGAAATAATAGAACAATGTGTCCTGTTCATGAAGACACATCCAACTTTATCTCAACATTATTCACTCAAACCATCAAAATATTTAGTTTAACACTAAATTCATCCTTTTCCTGTGTGAGTGTGTGTGTGAATGAAACAGTCTTAAATTCTCCTGCGGGGATTATGTTAGAACATTAAAATCTCTGTGGCTCTCTAACCTGAATCCACCTCAGATTTTACAGCAGAATAAATTATGAGGCGAAGAAAAAAAAGGTCTTTACTTCTATGGTATGGAAACGCCTTCAAACCCTCCACACACACACACACACACACACACACATATAAAGGCCATCACTTATCAAAGGAGTGTTTGATGTCGGTCGGGTGGGCCGGGGGGGTGGGGAGGGGACAGACAGCAGATGACGGGGGTGTCATGGTAAACAGCAGGAATGCCAAACCTACACTGTTACTTTACACAGAATGGTAACACTGTGCTTTAACCCACACATGCATGTAGAACCAGACAGAAACAAAAGAGGAAACGACTGCAGTTCTGTTGGCGCCCTCTGGAGGCGGCCCCGTTCGTTACACACACCAACGGAGGAGTCCAGAACAAGATGTAAAGGTAAATGTTTAAATATTTGTCCAAGTCCTGCCCTACAACTTTAATGCTTTCATTTAAATTAACATATCGTTAACTTCCCTTTTCAAACATCCATGAACTTACATGCAACAACTTGTACCAATCTATTTAAATTTAAAGAGCACATTTTAAAAGCCAGGTGCTGCTCAAGGAATAAAACATAAAAACATAGACAACACACAAACAAATGGTTCAGGAACAACTGAAAGGCAACAACAGAGGAGTCCACAGCTCTCATGCTGGATTAAACGCCAGGGAATAAAAGTTTGCTTTTCCATCGCCGGTACCAGCTCAACTGCTATCCTCCGTTTTCCATTGCAGATATTGTAGAATAGAAAACACTGGCCCCCGACTGGCTTGAGCAGTGACGACTCATCTGATCAGTCTGCAGTGTTTTCATGTCACCTTTTGGTATCGCCTCAGCTGGACTCACTTGGAACCTCAACTGAGGCGATGCAAAAAAAAGTACCAGGTAGCAGGTTCAACTTTTCCCCAATGGAAAACCAAAAAAGGTGAGTAGACTCGAGGTGAGTCGAGCTGTTAAAGTGTGTTTTAAGGCAGCCGGGTTGACCTGTGGAGGTGGCTCATTCCATAGTTTAGGGATTACTGCTCAAAAAGCGCAGTTTAGCCTGGTTTTAGGTGGACCTCAGCAACCTTGAGGAGTTAAATCAAAGATATAACGAGGTGCCGACTCAATTAGTGATTTAAAAACAAACAATAACATCTTGAATTCTAAAATTCAATCCAACCCATTGAGTAACTGGTCAGCTGACCTCAATGACCTTGAAGGAGCATACATCTTCAATAAAACTGCGATCTACTGGCTGGAGCTGGACCTTGAAAGGCTTTAAAAACAAACAACAGAGTCGTAAACTCAATCCTAAAATGGACTGGGAGCCAGTGAATGGAGGCAAGAACAGGTTTGATGTGGTCTCACTTGTGAGTTCCAGTAAGGAGACGAGAGGCAGCATTTTGTTTCAGTTGTAGTCGAGAGAGGGAGGCCCGGCTAACACCTACATTTAAAGCATTACAGTAATCATGGCATGTTGTGTTAAATGCTGATAACCGGGCCAGGAGCCAGTGAGCGAGGCCAGAACAGGTGGAATATGTTTATGCTTGAGGTTTCCAGTTAAAAGACGAGCCGCCGAGTTTTGGACTAACTGTAGGTGTAGGAGAGAGGATTACTTAACGCCAATGTAAATTTCTTTGCAGTAGTTCAGACAGGTTGAGATAAAAGCAAGAATAAGAAGCTCAAAATGAATATGAGATAAAAAAAAGATTTAATTTTAGATAACTCTCAAGTGATGTTTGATGATGTTTGTCAAGTTTTAAATTACTGTCTATTCTGACGCCCATATATGTGGCTTTCACATATTGTTGCAGGTAGCCCAGGTCCACAGGACTCGACTGGGTCCAAACACAATGACCAAGGTTTTTACTTCATTCAGACTTAAAAAGTTAGGAGCCATCCATGCCTTAATATCTTTGAAACACAAGTAGAGAAATGAGGGAGTTGTTATTTCTTTTGAGGGGCAGATAGATTTGGGAGTCGTCAGCATAGAAGTTGTAGAAGATGCCATGCTTTCTAAGAACGTTTCCAAAGGGGAGAACGTAAAAGGAAAAGAGGCGTGGTCCCCCATAGTTCACCAAAACATTGAAAAGACAACATATCAAGTAATTATAGCAACAGCAACAACAGTCTACGGCCACACTGGCAGTTCTGCGAGGCTTAGTGGTGCTTCAAGCTAAAGACTAATGCTAATGTTTAACAGGTACAATCTAGGGCTGGTCCAAAAATGTTATTACGATAAAGTTTATTTATATCATTTGATGTCGATAATTAGACTCATTTTTGCTCCTGAGTGAAAGTTATTTGTGGTCTTAAACTTTTCTTTCTGGTCAGAGGACTTGATGCCAAACAGTGGATCACTTCACAAATCTGAGGCAGAACATTCAAAACTATTATGATAAAATCTTTTTTAAACAAATATACAAGGTACGTGGTACTTTATTTGGAATTATACAGCACAAGGAATCAAACATTCATTGAAAATGTGTTATATTGTTCTTGAGGAAAATTATATTGTGATTATTGTCATTATTCCTTAAATGCCCAGCACTAGTATAACATTGCGTGCCATGTACCTCGGAAGTCGGAGCTCGGAATGAAGTCACATCCCAGTTGACCACATTCCAGTACAACAGATTTAAGTTAGAAAACCAAGATGGACGTAGAGCACTACGCATACAAACACTGTCGCAACATGTCCACACATATAAGTCGCACAGTATTTATTTTAATTAAATTATTAATAATTTCATTATAGGAATGCAGCGTAATGCTTACCATTTTTACAATCTTAGTTTACTAAACACAAAGTACAGCTGAGGCTCATGGGAACGTCATCAGTTTTTGCTTTGTGATGTCTCAGTCTGAGGCAAAGTGAACGACTGACAGACGTTGCTGCTAAAAAAGCATGTAAAAAATAATTTCTGCAAAACAAATCCACATAAAAAATATAAAGCAAAGCGTAAAACATTAAGACGTAAAAAGAAACACAGTGGAGCATTTTCTGAAGGTTAAAGGACAGTTTGGGAAACACTTTTTTGTTGGCTAGACTCAAGTCATCGTTCCCTGCTGTCACCATAAAATAATCCAGTTCATGGCCCCCATAAAACCATAACTCGTCACTTCTATGCTCCAGGTTTTGTACAGAATAAACAAAGAAGACATAGCGTGTTAATCAGAGAGCGTAGAAGGGGCTGCTAGGTGGGTCTAGTTTTCTTCAAGCAGAGCCGGGCTAGCAGTTTCCTCCTGTTTCCAGTCTTTGTGCTAAGCTAAGCTAAGCAGCTGCTGGCTGTGTCTTCAAATGATCACATGAAACGTGATTCGTAGAGCAACTTTCATACAGTGACGTGACTGATAATAATAAGTGGAGAAATAAAAACGATAGAGATGAAATAATAAAACCGGTAACAGAGATTAAAGACAAATAAGCAACAAATAATAGGATAAAACAGATGATTAAATATTTAAATAAATGAAATAAAAAGGCTCGGAGCATAAAAGACTTCCTCACAAAACATCCACACTAATTGCAAATTCTAAATAATTTATTTTACAGTTTAAAATGCAGAGTGTGTAACATTACCCATCACTGTCGACGGTCCAGACCTGAACCCAGAGAACTGAAACAAGCTGGCTTTTATACAGCAGCTCCAGCTGTATTAACTAATCAGACTCAGCACAGATAATAATTTCTTTTGTTTTATCGCCATTATTGCTGCTAGAGTTTGTGTTTGAGTCAAATACTCTGCGTCACTAAAGGGCTCTGTTTCCTGAAGAAGGCCAGCTGAGGCGGCGTCATCCTCGTGAACAGACAGAAAGCCTGTACTGCTCTCAGTGTACGCTAATGAATTCATCAGCTGTGTTTAAATCAGACGTGGCTGCCCTGACAGAGACGCTCTGTGGGCGGCCAGAAAGAAAATCTTTCATTCACGACATTTAGGTTCCTCACTCGACCATCAGAGACTGATCTGACACTGAGAGTAATAATACACAAATAAATACCGTGACAACAGGAAAAAAAATAGTTGGGATAGTTTTATCTCCAAAGCATGAAATGAACTTCGGTTCAGATTTCAACAGATACAGGATCTCACAGATGTTTAATAGGGTTCAGGTCTGGAGACATGCTCGGCCAGTCCATCACCTTTACCCTCAGCTTCTTCGGCGAGGCAGCGGTCATCTTGGAGGTGTGTTTGGGGTCATTATCATGTTGAAATACCGCCCTGCGGCCCTGTCTCTGAAGGGATGGGGTCGCGCTCTGCTTCAGTCACAGTACATGTTGGCCTTCATGGTTCCCTCAGTGAACTGTAGATCCCCAGGGCCGGCAGCACTCATGCAGCCCCAGACCAGGACACTCCCACCACCATTCTTGAGTGTAGGCAGGACAAACATGTCTTTGTGCTCCTCACCTGGTTGCCGCTTGACACCATCTGAACCAAATAAGTGTACTGGTTCCAGTAATCCATGTCCTCAGTCTGCTCGTCTTCAGCAAACTGTTTCCAGGCTTTCTTTGGCATCATCTTTAGAAGAAGCTTCCTTCTGGGACAACAGCCATGCAGACCGGTTTGATGCAGTGTGCGGCGTGTGGTCTGAGCCCTGGCAGGCCGACCCCCCACGCCCTGAACACTTTTACACCTCTGCAGCAATGCTGGCAGCACTCAGACGTCTATTTCCCAAAGACAACCTCTGGATATGACGCTGAGCACTTCTACTCGACTTCTATGGCGAGGCCTGTTCTGAGTGGAACCTGTCCTGTTGAACCGCTGTATGGTCTCGGCCACCGTGCTGCAGCTCAGTTTCAGGGTCTTGGCGGTCTTCTTACAGCCTCGGCCATCTTTATGTAGAGCTACTGTTCTTTTTTTCAGACCCTCAGAGACTTCTTTGCCATGAGGCGCCATGTTGAACTTCCAGTCACCAGTGTGAGGGAGTGTGAGAGCGATAACACCAAATTTAACACACCTGCTCCCTGTTCACACCTGAGACCTTGTAACACTAACAAGTCACATGACACTGGGGAGGTAAAATGGTTAATTTGTCCCAATCTGGACATTTTCACTTAGGGGTGTCCTCACTTTTGTTGCCAGCAGTTATTTACACTGTTACACAAGCTGCACACTCACTACTTTACATCGGAGCAAAGCGTCATTTCTTCAGTGTTGTCACATTAAAAGATAGAATCAAATATTTGTGAGCAGTAAGGCAGGAAATATTCAGAACCAGAATATCACACTGTATAAACACTCTGTTACAAGTAAAAGTCCTGCATTGATAATGGTATGTATTTATAATTAATTTAAATGTATGTTTTATTTTTGACACACACTGAAATGTTTCTTTTATCATTGTGTTCAAATGTTAGTGTCACACCTGCAGGCTTCTCTGAGGGCACATGAACACACACAAAAAAATCATTCAAGTGTTGAATAAAAAGCTTCTAATACAGTGTTTCTCTCATATTCCTGTCCTGTTATAATGGTGCAGCTCACCCAGACTGTGGGGTGAATTGTAACGTTTCCCTCCTGCTGTCTGTGTAGCAGAGACCATTTTAAATTTCAGGCACATGTAGTTTGTATCACAGTTTGAACACAGTGGCTTAAAAGAGCTTCGAGATACAGTCAGAAATGTTACAACCATCCGTCTCCCCTGTGTGACGTCCCTGTTGTCCTGTTACATCTCCTCAGATTCTTCTTCCTCCTCATTAATGTTGTAGCTGTAGTTGTTGAGCTGCAGCTCCTTCTGAACTGTTTAGAATCAGACTGATGATTCTTTTCATTCTGGATCAACCTGCTGATTATTTCCTCCATCAGTCCATCGATTGTTTGTGCTGTAAAGATTCTCAGAGCCCAAAGTGACGCCTTCACAACCAAAGACCAACGTCACTAACAAACATCACAGTTATTAATCGTTCGAGGAGAAGCAGCAGATCTTCACAAAAGAAGCTGAAAATATACATTTTCTGTCAGTTGACTGACCGTTTCCACTGAATTTGTAGAAATTGTTGGAGTTTAATTTATTACAAAACATATTTTATAATAATAATAATAAATTTTATTTGTGGGCGCCTTTCATAGCACTCAACACCTTAGAGATTAAAACAGAATACATTTCAAGGAGGCAACAAAAAATCTAAACAAGACTCAGTGTAAAGATTAAGATACAAAAAACTATTAACTCTTCACGTGTTTTGTGTAAAACTGTACGGTAAATGTAGTGAAAAAAATTACAATATTTCTCTCTTAGAAATATCTGAAACTCATTTAAATAATTGTCAATGTTTCACAAATAACAGCTCGTTCACATTCCCAGGTCGTCGACCTAAACTTAAATGCGTCAACGCCGACTTTTGGTTTCACACGGGACACAGACGACCTCCTGGGTGAAGGTCGTGTGCGTTTGTTTGAGACGCCGAGGGCCGACGGAGAAGAACGTCTGAAAAATAATAATAAATGTGTGACTCAGAATTTCTTCTTCTTTCTTGTCCCATTGATCATCTCATGACCCCCTCAGATTTATCAGGTGACCCTTTGGAGGGACCCGACCCCTAGGTTGGTAACCGCTGAACGAGTGTATAAAGAACTTTAACATGTTTGTATTTGTAAAGATCTTAAAGTCCTCTGTCAATGATCCTCCTCCTGTTCCTCCTGCAGTACCTGTGGACTAATTACACCTGGTTATGACCCCTCTGGGGCCGTCTCCACGGTAACCAGGAGGACAGTCCTGTGGGGTAGGGGGTCACCTGAGGACGCTCAGCAGTGAAGACGCTCCAGGTAACCAAACTCTGACAATTACATCTCCGGCCTGCAGGCGGCGCTGCTTCGACATGAAGACAGTGGAGACAAACTGTGATGCATTATCAGAATATTTAGAAGTATTTTAATTCTTTTTCCTGTAAAACATCTGATGTTTCAGCTGCTCTCATGCAGATCTGCTGCTTCTCCTCTGAATGACTGGAATAACTGTGGAGGAGTCACTTTTTTCTCACTATTCTTAGATTGATTATTAATACAAAAAAAATCAAACCAGTGAACTCCACCTTTACCAGCTGATGAACACATGAATGCATCAATAGGCTCATTTTAATCCAATTAAATAACATAATTTAATCTTAAATGAATCGTTCTATATGATGGAGACTTTTACTTTTGGTACTTTAAGTATATTTTCATGCTAATTCTTTAAAGTAAAGGAGCACTGTGCTTCTGTATTTCTTTATTTCTTTATTTTTATTTATTCTTTTATTATTCTCAATTTTATACATTTATGTTTTTATATAAATACAAATCTTCTCCTGCTGTAACATGTTTGCACAACACAAATCCGGAGTAATGCGTCTGTAAATAACTTCCATTATTATTTTATAACTTACACATCTGTTTATTACGTATTTATATTTTTACATTTCTTCTTCTCAGTTCTTTGTCCATTTTTAGCACCGAATCACCAAAGCAAATTCCTCCTACCTGTGAAATACTGTTGGTTTCTTTGTCTCCTGCTTTGTGGTTCTGTCTCAGAGTTCTTCTTCACCATGTGGAGGCGTGTTTGTCCAGGTGTCACGCCGCCGGCTGTCAGCGTTTAGATCAGCAGGTGAGTTCAGGTGACCTTCATGAGACATCCAGACTGCGCCTCCTGTGTTTCTTTATACTTTCCTGATGAAGTTTTCGCTGCAGCCGTTTCCGCCTTAAATCCTGATAATGGAAGCCGGACGGGTGAAAATTGGTGTGAGTTCAGTTCAGGTTGAGACTTGATGCTGAAGACCTCGACGGCCTTCTGCCGTCACAGCTTCTCGGGCGCAGCTGGGCGGCAAGAAAACATGTCTTTAATCAAATCAGTTTAATAAACGTTTATAATTAATACAAAAATTTAAGGTCACTTTCAAGAACTTGAATATATTTTGCTCTTTGCTGCTCGTCAGCCGTCTTGAAATAACGTCGCTGTGTAAAATGCGTTCATCTCCAAAAGCTACATTACAACCTAGAGGCAACATCCGGGTCTCACGAGTGAAGCCAATGTGGAAGAGCCTTAAACCTGCATTCTTTCTAACGGCCAGCAGGGGGCGACTCCACCGGCTGCAGAAAGAAGTTTGATTGTATAGAAGTCTGTGAGAAAATGTTTCTGCTTGTCAGCTGAATAATTACCCCAGTAAACACTTTCCTGATGAGTTTATGGTCTCAGTCGCTAGTTTCAAGTCTTCTTCAACACAGCATGATGTTCATTTAGTAAAGTATGGTCCCATTTAGAGGAACAGAGACCAGGAAGCAGGGGAGGCTTTAGGGCGGGGCTACAAGCTGATTGACAAGGCGACTCGTAGCCGCTGCTCTGTGAACATTAGACCAGCGCCGTTAAAAAGCTTCTTCGTAGTCGACTGTTCATTTTTCAATTAAGTACATTTAGTTTTAAGCCTGTTAGCCAAAGTTAGCATCACAGCTAATATCACAATTAACACGAATTACAGATGAGAGATGCTAACCAAGCTAGCTTACGCCACCATCTTTTCCAAATGATGCGGCTGGTTGCAAAAAAAAAGAGACGGCAAACTGGAGACTTTTAAACTGTACCAGCGAGTGACGCTACAGTGACGGCGTCTAGCTTTTTATACTCTATAATTACAGCCTGCTGTCTTATGTTTGTAGTTTTTACATCAGTAATAATCTCTGTACTCACTGAAACTGACCAACAGTTTCTCCAGATGACCTTAACGTCTCTATACGGAGGTCAAAGCTGAAACAGGAAGTGTTCACACTGACAGATTCACTGGTTTGTTTTGTTTGCAGATTTGAGTTCTATGTGTTTCCATCTGAATTCTTTGTGAATAAAAAAGTATAATTGAAGAGAATCAGGGCTCATGAAAACATCCAACGTCTTACTTCTTTAATCAGCAGAGGAAGAAGTACTCAGATATTTTACTTTGAGTGAAAGTAGTAATATCTCACTGGAGAAATACTCTGTTACAAGTAAAGGTCCTGCATTTAAAACTTTAGAAATACTGCATAATGAATTCATGTGTTCATCTGCTGGTAACACCGGGGCTCATTGTAGTGACTTTATTCTGCTGAGCAGCTCCTGGATTTCTCCCAGAGATCAATACTATTTTATCTGAACCGATAATAAAACATCATCGTTTATTTGCAGATTATAGTTTGAATTATTCATCAGATTCTGCAAAACATTCAGTAAAAATGTCAAATTCATGTAGAGAAGAGCAAAGTATAATATAAAGTACCTCAAAACTGTACTTAAGTTCTTGCATTAATGTACTTTGTTACTTTCCACTGCTGCTTTTAATGATTCAGTGATGATGTTAAGGAGCCGCCTCAGTTTACTTTCTGCTGCGGCTCATCTCTGAGCGATATGTTGTACTTTTTACTACAAGTATTCTGACTCGTTAATTTGCAGATTCAGATTAATAAAACAGAATATGATCAAGAAATAAATGACAAATGTCTTATCTGAAGTTAAAATAAAACTTTTTTGATCCCTGACGGTTTACAAACTATCCAGCATGTAAAGTACCAGCTGAGAGATTAATGTGTAAAACACATGAATGCATCAATAATTATAATCCAGTCATACGGATACAAATACAGGAGTGAAACAATTAAAAACAATAGTTAGGAGAAAATAAAACATGTAATTAAAAAACTAAAACCAGAAAATGTTATAACAAATAATTAGATTCAATAAATCTGTCGACAAAATTACAAAACATAAAAAATAAAATAGAGAAATTTTCTGCTGTAAATAAATCTTTATTTCTCATTTTCTAATTCGTGTTTTGCTTTTTATTTAAAATAAGTGGAATTAATAAAAATCAGCTGTTAGTGTTTGTGTGTGATCACCAGAGGGCAGCAGATACTGTCAAACCCCCACTGTGCAAGTTCTGTGACGACTACTGATACTACAGAATAAACCTCATTATCCTGATAATAAAATCAACTCATCTTTTATTATTTGACAGTTTGATGTTGAATGAAAACTTAGAGATCAACAAAAAGAGGACTTGAAATGATTAAATCAATAATAAAACAATAAGGTCAGACAACAGTAAATAAATCATCAACAATAAGAAAACAAAATAAAAAAGTTAAGAAAAATAAAATAGAAATGAAAAATTAAGTAACACATCCAGAGACACAACAAATATAAAACAATATAATATAAATAGATAGATTTAATTTGTTTAATTTAATTGGATATAAATGAATTTGAAGTTTAGGGACCGTGCAGAATGTTTTACACACAGATACAGCTGATTTCATCCCCACGGCCGACTCAGGTGAGCATTTACACCTGCACACAGTGATTCATAGCACAAAACATACAAACGACGAACACAATACAGTGGATACTGTACAAACAAAGGTGACATGTACAAACAACCATCAGACATCAGGCTGATGATAAAATGAGCCGTGATTGATTTATTGATTTATTTTTTAGCTTTGGATACTGAGAAAGAATTGTAACCTATAAGTTTTAATAAGAGAGGGAGTTTCATTTTGTACTTCCTTAAAAGAAAAGGCAGACTGAGCGTGTTGTGTGGAGTCACCCAGAGCTGAAGAGCTCATTGTTTTCACAGCAGAGCTTCATGAATTCTCCCAAAGGACGTGGTGCAGTGGGCGAGCCATCAGACAAAAATATATCATTTTCAAAATTAAACAGACTGAGCGTGGAGAGTTTGTGGCCGTGGGGACGGTGTTGAGGATTGTCAGAGCTTTCTTCTATAAGGAGGGAAGAGGCTTCGGGGCGTGTGATGGTGCAGGTCAGGTGAGAGAAGATCATCAAGCAGCAGCTTTGGTTAACAGCGTCTGCAGAATGAATAAAAACGTTTTTAAATGTTTTAAAAGAAAACAGTGAGACTCAAACAGAGAGACAGATGAAGACAGGTGTGAATATGGGACCGACAGGTGTGAATATGGGACAGACAGGTGTGAATATAGCACTGCAGGTCAGGCAGGTGTGAGCCTGCAAGGGTTCCTCGCAGGGGTTAAAATGTCATTCATAAGAACACAAATAAAATACAACAGCAAAACTACAAAATATTAAAAGAAGGCAAAATCAGTTTGACATCGTTTCTAAACCTGGAATAGATGATTTCATAGATCAGTTACTGGTCACCGACTCTTTAAAATCAGACCTCCACAGAGAGGAACATGTTAGTGTCTGATCCCTGTCTGCCGTACCAGCTGGATCATTCCT
Source organism: Lepomis macrochirus (assembly GCA_024633595.2). Taxonomy (NCBI): domain Eukaryota; kingdom Metazoa; phylum Chordata; class Actinopteri; order Centrarchiformes; family Centrarchidae; genus Lepomis; species Lepomis macrochirus. The sequence continues at coordinate 7,436,345 of JALXJV020000012.1, read as the reverse complement.
GGAAAAGTCCTGGAAAATGATCTCCAGGGCCGAGTGGGAACCCCGATGTGTGCTCGGTCTCTTCCTGTCTGCCAGCAGATGGAGGCAGAGACTTGAACTTGAGCATCACTGACTCTGCTCACTCATGCAGACTGAAACCCCGGATCGGTCAGGTTCTGACGGAGTCTTCACAGGCCGCTACACCAAACAGGTATTGGCAGGTCGTCATGACGAAATGAAAAGTGTCACATCAGGACTAAAAATACCAAATTAACTTAAATTGGAGCAACTTTATTTATCCCAGCAGGGCAGCTCAGTTTCAGAACAGCTTCACAACAATCAGTGAAACGTTTAAACAAGACGTTTGGGCAGCAGAGCAAAGAGCGACAACCAGCTGTTTCAACGTTCACGAGCAACTATTCCTGTTTCACCTGTAACAACTGATTACATTTATTTATTTTTTATGGCACATTTTTGGCATTGAATTCTCTGCAGCTCAGATATCACCTGTTTATTAGAATCTATTTCCATTTTACTAGTCTCTGTCATTTAGTTACCAGCATTCATTAGATACTTGTGCTTATTTAAAAAGATACTAGTAACTAATAAATAAGTACTAGTAGCTTTTAAATAGTGACTCGTGAGATTTACAGAACAAATGTTAAAGCGGTGAGTTCTAAATAACATTTCTGTTACTAGCAGAAATGGAATAGTAACTAATAAATAAGTACTAGTATCTAAATACTCATTAATATTTAACAGCTACCACCAGGTTGGTGATGGCGCAGTGGATAAGACACATGTCTTTGTGTCGCCAAGCAACACACTTAACCCCTACAGCAGTTGTGAGTCTCTTTGGAGAAATTTATAACTGAAGGAAACACAGATAAATATTAATAATAAATAAACACACAATGGTTCTCAGCTTTCTGGTACATGTCAGCATTAAAGAATTATAAAGGGAGAGAAATGTGTGTTCATTTTCTGGACTTTGGGCTGAAAACACGTCCTCAAACCTGAACAACTAAAATGAGTCGATTGTCAAGTGTTTTTAACAAGCATCGGCGTGCAAACGTCACATAACGTTTAACACCTGGAAAAGGTAGTGAAGACATATTAACATTACTATCAAATTCAAATAAGCTTAATTGGCATGAACGTGTAACAGTATTGCCAAAGCATCATCCAAACATAAGAACAATCGACACCAAACATTTCATTAAACAAGTAATCAAAGCGTATGGGTGTTTGTGTTAAAAAAATATACAAAAATAAAATAAATAAACAAAAATAAACAAAAATAAAATAAATAAGCAAAAATAAAATAAATAAACAAAAATAAACAAAAATAAAATACATAAGCAAAAATAAAATAAATAAACAAAAATAAAATAAATAAGCTAAAATAAAATAAATAAGCTAAAATAAAATAAATAAACAAAATAAAATAAACTATCACTCCTGCTGTTGTCCTGCAATTAGCACTGCATCTGCTGCTGCTTCTATAATCAGTGAGATCACTAATGTAACCAGACAAACTTTAATAAATAAAGCGCAGGAAAAAAAATGAAATGAAATATACAAGAAACAAAACAATGAAGAAAGAAGAAAAGTTATTTTCTCCAGATCTCATGTAGAAACATCACGATTTTTAACCGTGCCAGCCGCCACGATGGCGCCGTCTGCGCGTGTCACTTTGTTCACACTGAAATATCTCCTGAACTTTTATCCATGTGTTACAGCTGCTCTCTCACTGTGAGCATGTTAGCTTGCTATCATTAGCGTCTAACTCACTCTCTCGTCCCGTGACCTTTGGAGGCGTCACAGCGCCCTCAAGTCTTTTAAATTTTTTCTGTTTAAAAACCAAAACTGAAAAACAAAGCAGCTGCGTTTTCTTTTGTCTCCGACCGGTTTAGGTTTTCAAACTAACTGGCTGCTCTACACGTGTGCCTGTTGTTTGCGACAGCTGTCATCCAACCAGAGGGAATGACCACGACCCTCTGCAGACCACCGGGTCGCTCCCTCGCCCTGTACGCTCCAGCGCCCCGCCCCCTCTCCGGTAGCCCGACTATGAGTTGTGTTGCCAGTGGAACCTTCGCTCTGGACGTTTGTGGTCGTTCCCTCTGACTAGATGGTCCTATAATCCATGTGTTCCTGCAGCCGCAGCGCCGCCAAACTTTCTAAATTCTTCCATCGTACAAAGAAAATAAAGGTCAGGTCGAAACAGTGCAGAGAGGCTGAACTAAAGTTACCTGAACTTTTTAATCGATGTCCATCCATCCATCCATCCATTATCAACTGCTTATCCGGCTTACAGGGTTGCGGGGGGCTGCAGCCAATCCCAGCTGCCTGATTCGTTAATAAACAGCTTGCAGATTTAACTAATAACAGTTTATGTTTGCTGTTCACCATTAGATGGACTGACAACTATCACTGAATTCATTTGAAACTGAAGAAATCTTAAAAACCTGAGGATTCTCAGGCTTCTGTCCCAGCTGGTTGTTACAAACTGAACGGTGAGCTTCCTGTTTTCTAACTAAAGCCCACCTATCTTGATGTTCAAGCTCATTTTAATTACATTTAAACGGGCATCTCCATCCCAAGTGTATCTACTGCAGGTTTATCAAGTGTGGCTCAGGAGGTAGAGCGGGTTGGCCGTTAATCAGAAGGTCGGCGGTTCAATCCCCGGCTCCCCCAGGCTGCGTGTCGAAGGCAAGTAATTGCTGCTGTTCCGCCAGTGTATGAATGTGAGTGAATGTTAGTTTCTGTTTGAGCACTTAGGCTCAGTGAGTGAATGGTGAATGCAGATGTAGTGTAAAAGCACTTTCAGTGGTCGAAAAGACTAGAAAGGTGCTATACAAATACGGAGCATTTACATTCACACAGCTAAACTAATAGGACACATTAAATATCAAAATCTATATTTTTCCGTTTTGGTTTTAAAACAGAAAAACAAAAACAGATGTTCTTTTTTTGTTTTCTGTTTATCTGTTTTTCCGTTTTGGTTTTAAAACGTTCACAAAACGACATGTTCCAAGTGTTGACAAGCGACGGGCATAACGGACCTCACGTAAGTTACGTAAGTTACACGGCATTTAACGTTGTGAAACAGTGGCAGTTTGCGCAGGTTTAGGCAACAGAACCACTTAGTTAGGTTAATGAATAGATGGTGGTTTGGGTTAACATAAGTACATTATGTACATTTAACTTAAAACATTTCTTCCACACAGGACTCAGACCTCGGCCTCCTGAGTGTAAGTCATCCATCCACCTCCACCACGTCATGGACTGTGTCGCTCTTTCTCTACATCACCTGCCTTCTTCTCTCACTACAGGAAAAGTGTTCACTTTTATAGGTACACCTGTGCAGCACCGTAAATACGGGTCGTAAAAAGCTGCTGCATTATCGACCTGTACGGACGTTTCTCTGCTGCGGACGGGCTGGGATTTCTGTGTCTGGTGAAAAAACAGATAGTTTTTCCTCTGTGGCCTCCAACAGCTCTTTAAATGAAATGTTAAGATTTGTGTGAAAATGGTTAGAACTCACAGACGTCTGAAACTACAGGCTCCAACTACACACTGGAAACAGCAGGTTTAATCTGACATAATGTTATTTAATGTATTCTATAGGATTCATTTTGATTTAGTAAAATCTGAATTAAATGTTTGAGAGTAAAAGTAGCAGGTTTAAAGTAGCATGCAATGGAAATTACCTAAACATAACTTAATTGTACTTACAGTAAATGCAGTACTTGAGTAAATGTACTTCCCTGGGGTCATAGTTAAAGCAGCTGTTGTAATACTTTGTATTGAGAGGTCTTTCTTAGAGGAGCCAAATATCAGAAACACCATCACTAACCACGACCTCAACACATCATTTAATTAACATTTTATGTCTGACAATAAATAAAAACAGTTCAAATAAAAGTTAAACAGATTTGTTGTAAGACTGCACAGGTGTACCTAATAAAGTGGACACGTCAGCGCATATTTCAGTAGTTAATAAGGCATTTGTTTAAAAAACACAAGTGAAATTCTAGAAAATGTAGAAATTATGGTTGATTTAAATGTAAAAAAAATTATAAAAACAGAGAAGAAAAAAATCTACATTAACTGTTAAGTTAAAAAAAAAAAATTAGACAAAGGTTCTCTTCAATAGTCAGTGTTGTAAAGGCACAATCAAATAAAACAGAAATGTAAATGAAGCCCCGCCCATCTCCAAAATTCCAAGCCACAGGATTGGACAATGCTCTCTCTTTCAAACTGAGTGACAGCTCTCTTTTCTGTTTCTTTACATGACAGATGTAAACAACTTTAATATATAACTCCAACACATGTAAATATACACATGTGTAAATATACATGTGTGTAGATATACACATGTGTAGATGTCCATGTGTGTGTAAATACACGTGTGTGTATTCTGTGTATTCATACACACATCACTGAGTGCATTGAACTGTTTTTACAGTCAGACCTCAGCAGTGAACCATGATTCATCTTCTCAATGAAATTATTGGAGAAGACGTGCACTACACACTGACTGATGACATCATCATCGTGTGTGCGTGTGCATGCATGTGTGTGCGTGTGTGTGTCCATCTGCCTGCTGCAGGACTCTATAGAGATCAATAATTAAACACAGCTAATGGGCTGCGAGCTGCAGCCAGGGACATCTGTCTGTGTGTGTGCGTGTGTGTGTGTGTGTGTGTGTGTGTGTGTGTGTGTGCGTGTGTGTGTGTGTGAGAAAGGCAGACAGACTGAGCATGCTCAGTTCAGCTGTCTCATAACGAGGTCAGAGCCTCAGTTTGACCCGCTGACCTCCAGAGACACAACATCCGCTGAGATCAAGTTTAAATATGAATGCTGCTGATGTCGAGTACTGACTCTAGTCGTAGAAGCACAAACACGTGTACTGGTTCTAATATAACAAGAACGTGTCAAAAAATAAATAATAAAAATAGAAAATGTAAAGGACCAGACGAAGGATTATATCTGAAAGCTGTTTCCAAACCTTTTGTTATGCTAAGACTAGCTCGGACACTGAACTCAGCTGGTTTGATTTGATGAGTTTATTAACCAAAAGGTGAAAACACTTACTGATGTAAACATCCAGAGATAAACACGAGCCATGCAGCATGGGTAACGCTATGTTCACAGAGCAGAGCAACCAACAAGCAACACAACCACTACATGTGCACAGGAGGGGTGAGAATAACAAGGCACAGGCGTGGGTGTAAATTTCCTTTAATAGTTGGAAGGGACAATAAAACTACATTTCTAATACATTTTGCAGTCTCTGAAGGGTACGCAAATAATACAGGCAAACTTACATTGGAAATCTATTGTCCGTTTTTCTTTTCTCTGGTTCTCAGGTTGACTACGTGGTCATATTATAATTATTAAATTATCTTGTGTCCTTTACATAGTATTTAAGGGTTTTTTAGGACAGAGGACGCCTCTTACTTAGATATTCAACTGCAGCGAGCCCACTGATCTGCCACTTAAAGAGGTGGTATTCTGCTCATTTTCAGGTTCATAATCATATTTAGAGGTTGTACCAGATCAGGTTTAATTATCAAAAAACACATTTCATTTTTTGTCAGACTGCACGTTGCTGCAGCTCCTCTTTTCACCCTGTGCTGAAGGCTTCGTTTTAGCTATGGAGTGATACATCTCGTCTCTAAATGATCTTTGTTGGGAGTTGCACATGCGCAGTTCCTAGTTAAGGACTACTAGCCAATCAGAAGCAGAGAAGGGCGGGTCATGAGAAGCCGGTAAACAGTTCGGGTTCAGCTGCACGTGTTGCCGACCAGCTTGGCAACATGGACTGGAGCAAGAGTTTCAGAGCGGTGAGTTATTAATCTGTAACAAAAGGATCTTTCATCCATAAAGTTTTAACCGAGCTCTGTCTCTACATCACAGTAACAACTTTATGTCCACTGACTGCCTGGAGGGTGTAGCTAGTGTTTGGAACGTAGCTAATGCTTTGTAACTAACTTAGCTAATGTTAGCAATCTAGCTAACGTGATGTAGCATGGTAACGACATAATCTAACTTATGCAAGCTAGACGGTAGATCTACAGTATTAGCCTGATATCAGTTTAAACATAGGCTTATCACTATGTTAGCTATTGTGGGTGACGTACTCTCCAACAAGCTACCAGACAAGCTAGGTAACGTGGCAGATTCATGGGAAAGTACATCGGTTTACATCATCATTTTTTTGTCATGACTAACTTATTAATGACTCGGCAAGAAACACTGCAAACATACCCCCAGCACACCAGAACCGAAAAGTCCTCTCATCGAATACTTTTACCATATTGTACTTTTCTCTTTATGCTAACTGTCTACTAGCTGCTCTGTGATGATGCCCTTAGAAACACATAACTCCTCCCTAAACCATAAACTTTACATCTGTTATTGTACTAAATAAATTTATGAGATCCGACATGTTCATCAGTGAGCTTTAGCGGAGTTGGCTGTTGTGTTTTTCTAGAGCCAGGCTAGCTCCAAGTTGGATCCGGTACCAAATTTCCAAGTTTGGATTCGGCTCATCGGTTCCTAACTTCCTGCACATTTCAGCTCCTGACTAAAATGCAGTGAGCATTTTACAGTCCATCAAAGTATCTCTGACAGGAGCTGCTACACCTAACATCACCTCATTTGTTACGTCAACAAAGCATGAAGAAGAAGATCCGCTGTACATGAAGATCGCAGCAAACGCTTCATACTTTGTCTTAGCTTCACTAAAAAGAGAATAACGCAGCAAAATGACAGCTGCAGTAAGGAGGTTTGGTGCGAGGGAGGAAGCAGCGGCAACGTGACGAAGCGTTTCCTTCAACACGGCGTGAATCTGAAGGAACACACCATGTTCACAGTGTTTCTCGTTCTCTCAGCTACAGTGAAGCCCCAGATCCAGCTAACGCTAACAGTAGCAACGGCTCAGGTGCAAAACACAGGTGAGCCGACGTTCACCTTTTATACTGAAGGGAAACCATGATGGCTACAGAGGAGACGCCCCTCTAAGACGGAGACTCACTTCACTTGTCACCAATTGCTGACAAGGTCTGTGATGAAGGGGTTGGAATCAGAATCGAGGCTCGATAAGAACCGTTCAGAATCAGAATTGGAATCGATACCCAGCGCTACCTGCTTACAGTCTTTGTGCTAAGCTATGCTAACTGCATTCTGACTCCAGCTCCATACATGAGCTTGACAAACTCGCTGAGCTAAATTTAGATTTGGACGAACTCGACTGTCCTCGGGGTCAGTTTGAAACGTTGCACAGGAAGGACAGAGTTCATCGCAGCTCTCACAAAACTCAGATCTCAGATAAGAAATCAGGTACTTTTTGTGTCTTACATGAACAGGAAGTTACACTTTTGCCTCTTCCTGTTTGAAACCCAGGTTTCACATCTCAGCTTTCTTTCGCTTTTACTCTGAGGGAAATCTTCCGGCAAGTTTTCATACACCGATTCATACATTTCCTGATAATTGTACTGCATTTATTATTTATTTTATTGGATCAATAAGGTTTTATTTAATCTCTCTGTTTGTTTTTGCTGTTTATTTAGTTTCCTTCTTATCAGTGAAAACCTCCGACCTCTCAGACTGCAGCTTTGAAACTCCATGTTTGAGTTGAATAAAAACAAACAATGATTTTTTTCACTAAAAAGAGTTGTTGGTTCGATTCCCAGACTGGCACAAAATTCTGGTTTGGAAAAAGAAGGTGACTCTCGCCTTTGTGCATGACAGTAAGATCAGACAGGGCTTTATTTATCCTGAAGGAAACTGTTGTGCAGCAGTTCCCACACAAAATTTGAAAAGTGCAAATACCAAATATTAATGAGGTGCAAATCCAAAACATACACAGTACCAAAAATATAAAACTTGCTAATGGTGAGGAGCTGCACGAAGCTCTGTATGTGTTTTATCACATCTCAAGTACAGGTTAGCTAATGAGGTTAATTTAAAACGAGCAAATAATGTCCTACTAACGCAGATTGCCACAAATTCGCATCACAGCTCTTCCTTTCAGACTGCAGCCGAGATATCGGAGGTATTCCCCCAGTGTCTGTTTGTGCACGTTCGATACGTACCTAGGGACCTTTAAGCACTGATTTCTCATTTATGCCTGTTGCTGCTAATTTGTATCATACTGAATTTAGGTTGTTTTTAATTTTTTATCTTTTCTATGTTCTATAGATAAATTAACACTTGCTTGAAAGCAAAATTTTCTTATATAACGGTAAATAAATTCAGGCACCAAAGCGTTAAGAGACTGCAGTCAAGCTAGCAGCTTTGAGCTAAATGCTAAACCTCAAACACATTTGTATGGATTATCAATAACAAACACGGCCTTTCCCCTGTACAGCTTCACAGTAATTAACCAGAAAACTCAGAAAATGAATAAAAATTAGCAAAGTGAGGGGTTTATGACTTCTACTGCAGCCAGCCACCAGGGGGCGATCCAGATGCCGTGGCTTTACTTTTTTAAGCTAGCTTAAACTCCTGTGTCAATGTTGAACAGCAGTTACTTTTAGTGAAATTACTTAAATGAGCTGGAAATGCGTCACTACCAAGGCGACCATTCACAGGTCTTGCGGTCTGCCAACGTGGAAAACGTTGTCTGGGGACTGCCATTTTGAAGCCTCAAGTCTGGCGTTTCGGCTAGCCATCTTGTTTTTTTGGAATCGGACGTGACCGTATTTAGACGAGACTGTAGCGCTAGCTAGCTTGGTTAGCAAGGTGTATCTGTAATTCATGTTAACTGTGATTTTAGCTGGGATGCTAATTTTGGCTAGCGACAAACAGGCTTAAAATTAAATGAGCCTTTTCAGCGGCGCTGGTTAAATGTACACAGAGCAGCGGATACGAGTCGCTTCTGAAACTAGCGACTGAGACCGTAAACTCATCAGGAAAGTGTTTACTGAGGGAATAAATTTTCTCATAGACTTCTATTCAATCACATTTGTTTCTGCAGCCAGTGGAGTCGCCCCCTTCTGGCTGTTAAAGAGAATGCAGGTTTAAGGCTCTTCACTTTTCAGACGTGGAGGTTCCAAGCAGTATGTAGCTGCAGCACAGAAGGCTGCATTTCAGGACCGCAGTCCTAGTCCTAGGACCTGAACTGCATTTTTAGGACCTCATGGCCGACGTGCTAGCAGGCAGGGTTAACCTCCTTTGTGTTGCTGTGCATTACCACCACCATTCCACTAGATGGCGCTGTCGCAAAAGAACTACAGTCCTATAACTGCGGTTCCAGGATTGCTGGGGATCTGAAACTGCAGCAAGATCATTTAGGAGGTTCCCGCTTGGTTCACACTCATCAGGTTGCAGACGATGTGAGCATGCTGGGTTTGTAGTTTCCTCCAGCTGCCACTAGATGCTGCTAAAGAACCAGTCAGCTGTAGTTTCACAGTCTTTACCTGTGGGGTCTTGAAGCAGACTAAATAAAGACAGAATCACCTGGAGGCGTTAACTGACTACAGAGAGTCTCTCCTCCCCCCTCAGCGAGGGTTTGGACCAAACACCTCCTTTTGTTATGAGTGAAGCTACGGGCCATCTGAAAGGCCTCACACCGGTTCTCTTTTCATGCTAATGCATCCAGAACAAAGGCGGGTATTGCTTTAGTAGGAGTGGGACTGGTTTAAGTTAAGCTGTGTGCCTCCAAAATACTACATCTGCAAACTTTAAAGGCTTTTACTGAGACGCAGCCTGCAGAAAACACGTGTGGTTTACAGTTAATCAAGACTTCATTACGGCTCTGATAACTGTTTAAATGTCTTTCATCCGTTATATTACCGACACAACAACATTCCTGGGTCCCTTGTGGTGTTCAGGTTTGCTTTACACTCTCTGACTCTCTGATGATTGCCGCCTTTCAGCTTCAGGCTGCAAATTCTGTGTCATGTAAATTCCTTTTCACAGCTTTCTTTTATGAGTTTCACTGCTGCTGTTGTCTTCCTCGACATTGTTAAGTAATTAGAGCTCGTTTCGTTTTTAAAAACCAAGGCATTTAAAAAGTAAAAAACTGATTTAAAACAAAAGGGTCAAGAATGAACCATGAATCTAATCTTGTAAGCCAACATGGACGAAGACCATGTGATGTGTTTGAAAGCAACAGAACAGCTGCTAAATAGACCGTGAGGTCAGGACTTTTATTTCTACCCCATAATACAATTTACTGTTTATTAATTACTAGGATATTACGAGGGACTCTGGTGCACAAAAAGCAATTCATTTGTGTTTTCTCTCATTTTTTTAAATCACAAAAAACAAACATGTTCCTCTTTGTTTTGGCTTCCTGTCCTTTAGATTATTGTGTGAAGCATTTTGTAACTCAGTTAGGGATCAGTGGTTGATAGTAGTGAGTACTGCTATTAGATTAGCTGCTGCAACAAGCTGCATCATTTCTCAGTGAGCAGAGTAAAAACAGTCGATTGCCGAGCGTCTTGTTGTTGGACGCTCTTGTGGAGGAAATGGAGCAGCTGCGGAAAATTAAAGCTAATTGTGGAAAGTTAAATAACTATGAAATCACTGTATTTAGATGTCTGATGTTGTTTTGTGGACTTTAATTGACATTCTAATGTCGCACTGATTTACATGCATTGATCCGCACATTGTTTCGTTTCCTGTGAGAATAAAATGTTTAAGTGTGTTAATTTCCTACGGAGCGCAGGAGGGGTCACGGAGAAGAAAAGAAGGGATTCATGAGCACGGCTGAATAATTCCTGCCGTCACCCTGCACGTTCTCACTGTTGATCGTTTAGATTGAATCCAGTTTTATGTTGATCTTAAACTCAGATATGTGAATTTACTTTGGCTGCTAACCACAAGTTCGTGTTTTATCTTTGAGATCAACACATTCTCACGCCAAACTCGCCTGGTCAAGATGCCTCGGTGGTTAACACTGACAACATCACAATACACTTGGTTACATGACTTAAAGGTTCTGTGCGTAATATTTCTGAGGATTTATTGACTGAAATGCAATATAACCGTTTCAGTGGTGTATAAAGACCGTACATAATGACCCGTTATGTTTTTATTACCCTAGAATGAGTCATTTCTATCTACAGACATAGTGGGTCCTCTCACATGGAAGGGCCCATGTTGCACAGCCGTGTTTCTACAGTAGCCCAAAAAGGACAAACTGCACTATGAGCGTGTTTCATTACTACGCTGAATACTTATGAAGAGGAAGAAGTAACGTTGGTTGTCCACTGTTTATTAGAAGCAAGAAGAGAAGTGAAATTTGGACTGACGGAGGCTCACACATATTATTTAACAGAGCGTGTCGGCCACAGTAGCTTCTCCTGCCGACTTGAAAAGGGAGGGGGGCAGTGACTGATGGTGCATTCATGGGGTGTCGGAATAATGAGAATCTTTTTTCCCTCCTTAAATCTTTATTGCAAAAAGCAAAATAAAGTGAACATGGGACATGTAGATGTATGTAGAATTTGATTTAGGCAAAATCGCGTGTTGCATATAAATATTTTCTGGTTATAACGGTTAGTTTGCTGTCCATGTAGAGTCAACTAGATGTCTGTGTGTTGTTTATACGCTCCGATAATCTGTGCAGCAACGTCCCTGATGATTCTGCATTCAGACTTAAGAGCACATGAACACAAACTGAAGTTGGAAGAACAACTTCAAAACTTGAGAAATAGGACCATCTGAAGAGCACTTGAATGCACCGTCAGCTGGATTTCTTTTGGATATTACCAAAATACGAGCACAAGTTTTTCTTTCTTCATGTCAAAGACAGTACAGCCCATTTTACGAAAGCTGTAGAGACTTGACTTCTCGTTTCTTGAATTTGTATTTCTTCCTGTGCTTCATTTAATAAAGTGTGACTGGCAACATTTTGGTGCTAGTAGAAGCACCAGTGGATGTAGTAATAATTGCAGTAGCAGAAGTAGTGATAGTAAGTTTTGTAGAGGGAACTCTGTGCCTTGCACAGCAGCACAGAGGCAGCAGCTGGTACAGAAGCTTTCCAGGAAAAAACACTGTGCAGGTTGCAGGAGGTCGTCAGAGGCAGGAGGTCTGGAGGAGGAACAGGAAACAGAGGAGGTCTGCTGAAGGTCTTTGAGCCCCTCACTGTCTCAGCTCGTTCCTTCAAACTGAATTCCAGCAGTAAATGTGCAGCCTCGGGCTGCAGGCCTGTAAAGCCGCAGAGACTCCTTTAAAAACACTGACACACACACAGTAAAGAGGACAGTTGTAGCTGTGCTTCTATGTGCTGTTGATGGATATCTGTTCTTCCTCCGGACACCTCAGGTCAGAGAGGAAACCCTGCATGTTTCAGCTTCTTCTGTTCCACAGCGCGGATCAACTCCCGTAAATCTCTCTGTGCCTGCAGAATACCAGAGTCTGTGGCTACATTACCACGCTGGTGAACCGGTGTTTTGATGATATTTGCTGCCTACCACGATGTGCTACTTTGCAGTACTTTGCATGTGTTATGGTCAGGAGGCGGGTTAGACGCCATCCATTTGCATGAAGGTAGCATTATTCAACAAGGAAGCGTAACTCGTCAGAACACCGGTAGCGATGTGTTTGTTGCCCGCAGTGTTGTGATTACTTTCACAAAAGCTCCACTGCAGGTTCAAGCTTTTCATGCAAACCCCTTCTAATGCACAACATGGCTCAAAAATAACCTGTGTTCATAGATGTCGCTGGAAACATGTCTCCACCACTTTTTGAAAGCATTTGTTGAAAAATACTGAAAAACAGTAACAAGAAATGTCAACCAACAAATGAAAATACTTTGCAAAATGCAAAAAGATAATTTTATACAATATGAAAACATGCAATGCAGTTAAAATACAGAAGAAACAAATGTGCATTATGCTAAAAAAAACAAGCTGCTGATTATAAAATGACTCCAAAGCGTAACTTCAACAACTTATTGGCAGAGTTTCTTTTTGGCCAGGTTTTCCGTTCTCTCCCTGTGAACACGACAAAAGAGGAGGGAAGACTAAATGATGTCTGCATGTGAGCAGCAGGGATGAGATTACATGAGAAAAGTTGATCTAAGACTGAGAGCTGCTTTAGATTCATTGTATTTTTATATTTTGAATTGTCACCTGCCACATGAATTTTGTGTTTCTCTTTATATAAATAAAAGCATTTCCACCGTAAATTGGTGCAGAACATTTCCCTAAAATGAAGGAAATTAACGGTTTAATGAAAGATTTATTCAGAATATTGTTCAAATATCTTCTCGTCTCGTTCTTGTGAACACATCGTGCACATACAGGTCAATATTTATTTCAGGTTAATATGATAAAAGTTGAATGTGATGCACAAATATGTGCGTTTTACTGTAACTGAAGTGATTCCAGTAATTGATTTTAGAGTCTTAATAAGACAGAATTAAACCGAGGGAAAGTAAAACCAACGATTTTCAGAATGAGCTTTGGTTTGGATGAAGAAGTGACTTTTGAAGAATGATTGTAAAAGCGTCGCGATATATTTGGAACAAAAGGAACATCAGACAAAGAGGCCTCGAGGTGATAATCACTGATCTCCCTCTCTCTCCTCCATGTAATGTCATACATCAGCCATAATGTCCTTGTCGGACTAATCGATAGAGAGAGAGAGCGTTTATTCAAAGCAGGGAAGTGAGAACAGAGGAGGGAGGGGCAGAGAGAGAGAGAGAGAGGGAGGTGATGGTGAATCGACAGTGAAATCAAGCAGTGGGCGAGCGAGCAGGAAGGTCATGTGACCGAGTGGAGGAAGATGAAGAGAGGCAGAGGAAGGGTTTTATTGGCTGAAAGAGGAAAACAACCTTTTCTCAGTGTCAGTAATACAAATTCAGCTGATCAGTTGCTCCATGTGTGACGGTGTAACGTGTGATGGTGACACCATGTTCACTGCTGTGCTGCTCTACCGGCCTCCACTCTGCTCACGCTCAGACACTAAGTTACTTCCTGTTTTATTTTGTTAAATGGTTCCTCTTGTGTCTTTGTTAACTTTTTTCCTGTGTTTCCTGTTTTATTTTGGTATTTTCCGCTCATCTCATTGTGGTTCACTTCTCCTTCCCCCTTGTGCGATCGTTTGCTCCCCCCTCATTGAGTTCACCTGTGTCTCATTATCTCCTCACTAGTATATGTGAGCCCGTCCTCACCCTTGAAACGGCAACAGGCGTCGATAGCTGAAGGGCTTAAAATGGCGTTATGAGTGACTTCTTGCAGCCGTGTGACAAAGTGCATGTGAAAAAACACAAAGTGGATGATATAAATAACCACAAAAAACATATTTTGAGGTGGTGGGGGTGGATGGTGACATACACTGAAAAAAATATGAACACAACACTTTTGTTTTTGCCCCCATTCATCATGAGATCTAGGTCTGGCATGTCAAGATGCTGATCATACAGCATGGGTATTACACAGGTGTGCCTTAGGCTGGCCACAATTAAAGGCCTTAGGCTGGCCACAATAAAAGGCCACTCCAAAATGTGCAGTTCCATCACGCAGCACGATGCCACAGATGTCGCAGGTTTTGAGGGAGCGTGCAGTCGGCATGCCGACTGCAGGAATGTCCACCAGAGCTGTTGCCCGTGAACTGAATGTTCATTTCTCCACCATAAGCCGTCTGCAAAGGCGTTTCAGAGAATTTGGCAGTACATCCAACCGGCCTCACAACCGCAGACCACGTGTAACCACACCAGCCCAGGACCTCCACATCCAGCATCTTCACCTCCAAGATGGTCTGAGAGCAGCCACCCGGGCAGCTGCTGCAACAATCGATTTGCATAACCAAAGAATTTCTCCACAAACTGTCAGGAACCGTCTCAGGGAAGCTCATCTGCATGATCGTCGTCCTCATCGGGGTCTGGACCTGACTGCAACTTCACACAGCCATGAAGAGGCGTGGACCAGCACTCAGGCCACAGTCAACAATCCGCGGACGCTCCCAAATAGAGTGAAATAGCACATTTTGGAGTAGCCTTTTATTGTGGCCAGTCTAAGGCCTTTTATTGTGGCCAGTCTAAGGCACACCTGTGCAATCCCCATGCTGTCTGATCAGCATCTTGATCAGCCACACCTGTGAGGTGGATGGATTATCTCTGCTCACTGACACAGATTTTGACAGATTTGTGAACAATATTTGAGAGAAACAGGCCTTTTGTGTCCATAGAGAAAGTCTGAGATGTTTGAGTTCAGCTCATGATGAATTTGGGCAAAAACAAAAGTGTTATATTTTTGTTCAGTGTATTTAGGCGACCTTCACCTGGGAGACCAGTGATCGATTACCGTGTGAAACAAAAAGCCAACACCAGATTTTGTTTGTCGTAGTATTATTAGCGTTAGCTAGCTAGTGTTAGCAGTGTGTTTACTTTTAGCATTTTAGGTAGCGCATCCTGTAGCCTTAGCTAGCTGGCATTAGCATTAGGGTTTTTTCAGAGCATTAGCTACCATTAGTGCTAGCGTTAGCTGACATTATCATTGGAGCAAACTATGTTACTGTGAAAGGCAGTGACGGCCCCTTACTCTAACCATCACAGGGTGTGTGCCTAAACTATGATTGTATGCATCCCGACCGGTGAACCCGGAAAACACTTATATAGGTTGTTTTAGAGGAATCAACTATAGACCTATTCTGTCGTCTCTAAATGAGGACGTGTTGTATTCAGTCTTTGCTTGCTTCGTCAGTGTATTTTGTCTGGAGGTAAAGCCCTATCCCTCGTGTTTCAGGACTTTGTGTCTTGATCTCTGCTTGCCTTATAACCCGGCAGCACGTTTTGCCCCTGCTCTATTTGGTGTTCTCATTTAAACCACTAAACCTGCTCTGCCTCCCCCCACACAATAGATCTCCTGCTGAGCCTTTAGCAGTCATTGTGACAGACACAAGAGCATCAGTGAGGTCGCGTGCAGCAGCCCCAGATCATAAAGTGGTCTCAGAGGGATCTGCAATCTGCATCAACAATAGAGTCCAGAAAGTCTTATCTCTGCTGACCTCCAGTGGTTTAACGTCTCACCTTACAGGTACAGGTGTTACCGTGACTTCACTGTCAGGTGTGTTGGGCTGTTATTTACCTCGTGTTCTCCACCAGCTCTTTCCCTCTGGTGGAAGACTCAGGGTTCCCCAGAGCTGAACTGTTCTAAACATTTAATCCTGCCTGTGTCTATTAGGATCCCCAACACACACAGGTGCGCAGTGTGTTGATATTATCAGCAGCTTTGTATGTGTATACATGCAAACTGTAACATGGAAGCTAAGTGTTGTTGAGAGGCTGGTGCTTTTCTCACTATGCTGAATGTGTGATTTCATCTTCAGTGGAACTGCAGGAGTCCACAACAAACTAGGGACGGTGAAGGTGCTAGAAAAGTTTTTCCTTTACTATGACAGCAAAAGTTAAAAGCCTGTGGACGTAACAGAATGATGTTGAGAAGTCAACTACAACTCCCAAGGTGCATTTGGGTGAGAAACATCCAATCACAGACCTTAACATTCAGTTTCGTGCATCGCTAAGGACGGAGGGAACTACTGAGACAGCTGGCTCTATAATCTAATAACAACAAACTGATTCACTGTCACAGTCTGACTTTATTTAACCGTAACCTCCAAATTAACATGAATTATATACACATTTATTAATAGATTATAATGCTGTTGTAGGCAGATCTAAGTGTTTAGTAAAGTCTGACACCCATAAGTGGAGGCTGCTGTAAGAACAGAAAATGTATAGACAATCTATAAAACACGTCTTCATATGAGTTATTTACAAACACTGTACATTAATAAACACTTCCAAATGTCTTATTGCATTTAAAATGGCTCCAAACACTACATTACCCATGAGCCTCAGCGGCTCTTGCTCTGGAGAAGCTGAATTGATATTTTCACTTCCACACAGCTGAACGTCTAACTTCAGCTCCCCTCTGATTAGCTGGATGTTTGTTGCTGTAAAGGCACCTCTGTGACGTTTGAAAAAATTGATTTATTTATTTGCAGCTGGGCGTACTCTCCTGAGTTTCAGATCCGCCACAGAGCTGCAGGACCTCGCACGTGGAGCCGCTCACTTCTGCACTCTTTCACATGAATCCGACTTATTGATGTTGCTTCACTGAGATGCCAGAGGAAGTCAGTCACACCAGCTCTCTGCACTTCCTCTTGTGCTAGATAACGTTGGTACTGTTACACACACACACACACACCATGCTTTTCACATTGCTGTTGTGTTTTATGACACGCTAAAGATGCATTAGAGGATGTTGTCTCTTAACGTGAAGGAACTAAAGACCCAGTTAAAATCTGTCTCCTCCGCCTCCAACATTCCTGCAGATATACTACGCAGCCAAACTTATGTTGACACTGATGTTCTGCAGCAGTTTTTCCTGGTTGATGCTTCCAGCTTTGTATCAACAGTTTGTGTTTGTGTCTCTTTCCTGTTGCAACATGACAATGCCCTCCTGCACGAAGCAGCTCCATAAAGAAATGGGTTTTGGGTTTTGTGGTGGCCTGGTGGTTAAGAAGCGTTGTACGGCGCACGCGCTTGCCTCATTTCTATCTTTGCATAAACATAACAGTGCCCCAAAAACATTTTAGTGGCACAAGCCTGAATTGAAAGTTGTCAGATTTAAGTTCAAATACAGAGAGAGAGATTAAAGGTGTGTAATGTGCTTTAATAAATCAGACAACACGTCCTCAAATGTCACTACGACTGAACAGGTCGCAAAACACCATGTACGAGCGTTAGCGAGGACGAGTTCAGCTACAGTGTTTGGCAAGTTACTCAGGAATAAGAATAAGTTTTACTTATTGCTTCTTTTAAAAGTTATAACAATACTTTACTCATTACTGTATATACCTTCTCTTCTCCATGTACACCAACAGCTGCACCTCCAGTTTGCAGATGACACCACCCTCATTGGACTCATCTCAGGTGGGGATGAGTCCACCTACAGGCGGGAGATCGACAATCTGGTGACCTGGTGCAGCCAGAACAGTCTGGAGCTCAACGCTCTGAAGACAGTGGAGATGGTCGTGGACTTCAGAAAGAGCCCAGCCCCACCCTCCACCATCATCCTGAGTGACTCCCCAGTCAACATCATCTCCCAGGACCTCAAGTGGGAGCTGAAAATCACCTCCGTCACCAAAAAGGCCCTGCAGAGGATGTACTTCCTGTGGCAGCTGAAGAAGTTCAGCCTGCCAAAGACAGTGATGGTGCACTTCTACTACAAGTCCATCCTCACCTCCTCCATCACCATCTGGTACGCTGCTGCCACTGTCAATTTATATATTTATGTTCACAATATTCTCTTCAGTCGTGCATTCACATCAACAGCGCAGCATTACTTGGATTAATAATATTAAAGCTGTTTTGGTAATAGCTCCCTCTTACACTGCTAGTAATAATATTATGTATTAGTGTGAACTGTGCCGACAGGCCTGCGGGTCCTTCAGTGCATTAAGTAAGTCAAGTGACCCATTTATCACGTTATTCAACTTCAAACCTGTCACCTTTAACTGTCTCTCACACAGGGCCCAGACCTCGGTTTACTTTCACTCTTTGTGCTACGTCACCTGACTTCTGCAGCCACGTGAGGTCGCGGCCAAACCAAAAGGTAAATATGGGTCATATTTAGTGATGGGAATAACAGCTCTTTGAAGGGAGCCGGATCGCACGGCTCTGTTCCTCTTTCGGCTCCCTAACGGCTCTTCAATTAGTACCATTCAAAAAAATTCAACACTCTTCATCTGCAAAACACTTAAATATTCTGTCATACTGATGGTTAAAAGGGGGACGAGTCGAGAACATATATCCTAGTTGAATAACAGCGAATTAGAAGCCTATTGTTAATAAATAATTACACAACTCTATACAGACACATACTGTATACTTTAATTAGTAAAAGTAATTATTTTAATTTGTTCATTGTCAAGCTGCTGCAGAATCGACCTATACGGCCATTTTTCTGGACGGGCTGCAGTTAAAGATTTAATCAGCTGAATAAACGATTTAAGGTGAGACACCACAGCACATAATCATGACTGTGCTTCAATCTGTCAATTTTTAGATTTCAAATATTTTGTCCATACTTTAAGAAAATGTACAAAACAATATTGAGTAAAACATATAAACATTTTTATTTGAGTATTTTATACCGAGTCTGTTAACTGCAGGTCGAGTAACTTTCACCTTTGTTAGTATTTTACATGTAAAAGTCTTTTTAAAATTCTCCATATTAAATCCTAAATAGCTTTACAGTTAGTTTTCTACAGCACAATGTTAGCTTCATATATCAGATATCCATAAGAGATGTGTTCAGGAGGCAACAGTCATTTTTTATGGAAAGTGTTTCTAACGCGTTAGTTAATATTAAACAGCCGTTGACATGTTTCCTGTACGCCAAGTCATTTTCCTCTCCCATCAAGGAAGTTAGATCATCATGTTTCTCACTGTTTCTGAGGTCTAAGAACGAGAAGTTTACAAAGGTTTATTTAAAAATATCTTTTTATCATTCTCATTTTGTGTTATTTTGTCTGTAAATATGTTGGATAAGGGTCGGACACACGTGTGGGAGGTATATTTTGAATAAATCCATGATAAAACAATAGTTTGATAAACTGTTGTGTAAATCCAGCTGACTCTCATCGATGTGCTGGAAGTTTTGTGTGATATTAAAATCAGCTTATATTTAATGAGAAAATACCTAATTTGCATATTAAAAACATACATAATTTTAATTTATCTTTCCTTTCAGCTTGTAGCGTTTCATAGTAAAGTTGGATAAACACTGTTGTAACAGTCAATGAGCTGATTTTAACTTCTTTTCCTTTCAGTCTGTAAAAGATGTTTTTTCTCTCCACCTCTGGGCAGAACTGGACTGAGACTCAGACTTGATCCCCCAACATCAGGCTGGACCTCTCCGGTGCTCATGTGTCTGAACGGGGGTGGAGTCTGGTGGAGCAGCAGGTTAATGAACGCGGTGTCGCGTTGGCACAGATGGACGTGGTGTAAACATGGGAGCAGCAGCAGCTCCGCTCCTGGTGGGAGACCTTTCCTCACCAGGGAGGCGGCCCAGGTGTTCATCCAGGTGCGTCTCATCTCCCACCTGGACCGCTGCCACTCTCTGCTCACCGTCTGCCCCCACACCTCTGCTGCCGCTGTCTGCTGTTTCCCCACAACACCCCTCTTCTGCAGCTCACGCCCGCTCCAGGACTCTGGTGCTGATCTGCAGGCCAGCACAGAATTTACTGATGTCTAAGCCCGATTCAGATTCTAGTCTAGTGGATCTGTCCTTATCTGAGAGGGTCCACAGCCAGACACCAGTTATTAATTAATCTTACAAAGCCACAGACAGATGCATCACCTCGCCGCTCTGCATCCTGCAAACAGCTGCGTTAAAAAAACCCTGTCTTTCTTCAAAACACACTCTGGTCAGATCAAGATCTCTACGACCAGCCAGTTCTCATCCCAGGGGGGTCAATATATTATATATAAGATCCCCCTCAGCGTCCGTATGAGATGAGGCTTTTGCCTAACTCCAGTGTAACTCACTAGTCTGGTCAGAGCTGACTGACGTGAGTTATTTCAGCCCAAATCATGATCCTTGACTAAAACCTAAAAGCAGCCTCCCTTTAAACTGAACATGAGACGCCGACCTTCATGCTGACCTGTCGCACGAGAAATACAGAAGAATCCTTCTGAGTTTCCCCCTCAGGACACTGACACCTGCCCTAAAAAGCAGATTCCTGCACTCAGCATGTGCATATTTGTATATCCAGATATGTGAGACCCTGATCAGATGTAGAAACGTCAGGTGGATGCTGATTGGATAAGAGGAGGACTGCATGGGTAAAATCTTTGGTAAACCTAACTTGATTTTGAAAGTCCAGTTTGACGCTGAAGCTCAATATTTGATCTTCAGTCCTTAAAAAAATCCCTTAAAAATATCGTTCAATGACTTTAATACATCGTCTACAGCTGCTGGAAGCCATGAGATGATATTTGAGCGATGACCTGTGGAACATGTCTGTATGGTTGGAATAACTTCACCTGTTCTGTATTTTTACAGGTGGAAAACTGACAGCAGTAAAAACAGCATCACCTGCAGCCAGATCCTCCGCCCCCCCCACCTTCACCAACAAATAATAAAATAGAACAAAATAAACAAAGATAACAAAGAAAAGCAGGTTTAAATGTAAAGACATCCGTCTGTAAATCTGCTTTAACTAAACTAAGACTTGTATTTTAATCGGCAAACTGTTTTAGTTTGTAAGATTGATTTGATTTGGTTAAAAAAGTGGAAACAATAGTTTTGTTGTTGTTTTTACTTCTTGTTTGTTTACTTTCTTTATTTCCTGCATTACTCTGATGGGACTTTCCTTATCTGTGTATATACATACACACACACAGCTCACCTGCGTTAGGTAACTGTACCATACTGTGATCCAGCTCTGCATTAAAACCTGCTTTTGCAAAGACAATAATCTCCAGAAAGGTTTTTTATTTAACTTTATGTTTATTACAGAGGTTTGCAGTGGTGCTGATCTGAAAGGTTTATCTTTCTACAGGTACAAATAAAGTAACCTGAACCCATCTGTCAATATAATGAACTCCAGTACAACACAGTTATTAGCTTTGCTCTTGTGGCTGCTGCATATTGTCTGTCTGTGTTTGTCTGGTTTATTAGACCTTAAATTACTTTAATGTTACATTCATGGTTTAAATTATGGGGGGGAGGGGGGGGGGCTGAATCCCTCTATTTAAGGCTTGGACCCCCTAAAAGAGGCAGTTCAGGGGCATCTTTCTGACCTGTAATTGTAAATATTTCCCGTACTTGACCGCACCATTTCCTAAACTTGGCATCAGTTGAAAGTTTTTAACACTTAACTTTCCCACCTTTCCCAAACTAGTTTCTAACTTTAAGTTACAGTTAAGCTTGCTGTCATTAGGTGTTTAGGTATGAGCAGAGAAACTGACTGTAGAGACACATTTAGCTTATTTCTGAGTCTTTTTACATGCCGTTTGTTTTCACCCTGGACCTTGGGAGTTTTACCTGGCAAGGATTTTGAAAGGTGTTATTTCAAATGTACGACTCACTGAACACAGATTACGTTTCACTCACAGTCAACAAAACAGTTATGCGAAACTTTAAACTTGAAATGATAAGACTTAGGACTTAGAGATGATAATGCAGCCTGTATGTGTTTTTGGTTCTGGTTCAGACTAACTGACAGTTCTGCTCCAGAACACACGATGACCTTTGACTACTAAAGTTGTTGTGTGGCTGCAGAGACCAGCCCGGTTGTCACTGTATAATTCACACTCAGGTCACACTCATGCAGCTGAACAGGTAAAGCGACGCCCGTCAGCAAAGGATCAAACTGAACTCCCCGTCACAGACTTGCGTTGTGTATTCCGGCTGCTGAAGCGTCCACTTGGCTGCGGCAGGTTCAAACATGTCCGCTGGACGTCTGATGCTCGCCTATCAGACCGGAGGCAGACTTTACCTGCTGCCTCTCTCTTTCTGTTTCATCTGGTTTGTCTTCCCTTGCAGCGAGCTCCCGGGGTCGGACGGGAGAAGCCGAAGCTGTCAGCCTGCGGGGCCGAGCAGGAAAAACCAGAAACAAAACAGATTTAAAAGTGTCTCTTTTCTTGTTTGAGCAACGTCTAGCCATGTAGGCCGAATGTATCCCCTCCAGGGTGAGTTGCACCAGCCTGGATTAACTCTGAAACCTGGATTAGTGTCAGCGCTGAGGCTCCACATATTTAAACTCCACTTTAAACTCTCTTCGCTGATGAACTTCACACTGAGATGAGCTGCTTTAATATTCAAAACTCTGTTCCTGAGGTAGAGAATCCAAAATGAGGCTAAACCCACTAAAGTTTGAGCTTCAGGATGAGTTTTAAAGCAGCTAACAGAAGATGATGCATCTGTTCATGCTGCAGTGATTGTTGAATAACGGCTCATCTCTTTGTCACTGATAATTTATTATTGGATTAAATAATTTGAGTAATATTTGTCTTAAAGTAATTCAGGTCCATGTATTTGCACTAATATGGTGTTTTTTAACAAGAGGTTTGGTGTTCGCAGGGTCTAAACACCAAAATATGAAACTTTCTCACAGTTTCAGATTTTTGATACTTAACAGAACTTTACTCATTTCGCAAACGTCAGGTCGTTGTTATTTATGTCTTCCCCTCTGCAGACGCTGCGTCTGACAGTGCAGCTGTCGCTGAGCGGCATGTTGTTGTCTGTGTTCTCCGAGGATTTGATTCAGCGACCGCTTCGTGTGATGGAAAGATTCTCGCCGTGTCCTCCTGTCGCTGCCGCGTGAGGACAGTCTGAAGATGAGTTCACGTCGGGGGTCACATGACAGCGAGGTGCGAAGGTTCGTGCCTGTAAATCGAAGTACAGTCTCGTCAAAAAGGTATTTTATTTGTGTTTTAATATCCTACACCGTACTGAGAGTACAAGAACGTACAGGATGAACATCAGCTGTGCTCGGGGCGCTGGAGGCCCAGCATGGTTAGATTAACCTGTTAAGGGGCCCCAATTATAACTTGAATAACTACAGTCTCAAAGCTGTATTTTAACACAGGGCCCCTCTACAGGACAGGGCCACAAGATTAATAAGTGACCCAGGACCTGTCTTAGCTGATATTGTGCTTCAAACTCTAACAAAACTAAAGTTAATCAAATTATTCACAACCAATTGACACAATGAACCTGGGGCTTTAGGGGGCCCCTCTGGCTTTGGGGCCTCCGGGTTAGCTGACTGCTCTGCCCAGCTGGTAGTCCAGCCTTGCTGGTCAGCACAGGCCCATGTGAGGCTGTTAGATTTGTGTCGGTGTCCAGAATCGGACTGATTTACTCGGACTGTTTCTGGTGCACCAAAGTCCAGCCATTTTTTTGCCTTTTTTTTCACTGCGGGAATTTAACAACCTGAAGCCCGGGGCTTCTCACAACCTGAACCTTTAAGACCTCTGTGAGGCTCATGGTACAAGGTTCTCCTTGTGTTTTTACTGGATTTCACAAATCAGAACATGGCAGTTACAGTACGTGATAAAAAAAACAGGACAAAGGAGCAGGATCGGCCTTAGGCCATTTTTTAAGAGTTCAGTTTGTGAAGTCAGCTGTTGTGTGAAAGACCACAGTTAAAGCAGTGGTGCTGATACTGTTGTGGGTTTTTCTTTCATCTTTACTCTGGATCCAGGTCCCAGTCTGTGCCGCCACCCGCCGGAAAGCAGCCCGACCCACTGTGAGCGCTGTGATTCTTAATTTTCCTAAATCTTGTGTTTTTCCTGCTGAGTGTTGTGTCTACCTTTCTGCCAGACGCTGTGTGTGTGTGTGTTGTGTACTGGTGGTCCTTGTTGAGTCACGTTCAACAGCACTGCCGCCGACCCCTGAAGGCACCTGGAATTTGCTTAGTATCACCTCCTGATCAGCGTCCAAAAATCCCAGGAACTCGTCCTGAAAGCGGCCGTAAAGCAGCCAAACCGAAGCAGGACAGCAGACGCAGGTCACAATATGTCTGCAGCGGGAAAAGGGCTCTTTGGCCACCTGGGAGCCAAATGAGGGGTCAGGGGACTCCACGCCAACGGCCTCTTTGGAACCACACTTTCTAAAAAATGTGTGCCTCCGTTTCCTCTCCGTTCTGAGTGTGTTTGCATTGTTCTGATAACAAGTCATGAAATTTTAATCACACATGCTGCTAATTTAAATAAACATTTCGGTGTGAACAGGCACTCAGAACACAGAGTTTGGTTCTGTTGACGGATCGCCCGCTCCTGGTTCTGCTGCCCTCTGATCCTCACGGTTAAATATTTTATAGCACAGCTTAATGAAACATGAAGCTTTTCCAACCAATTACACAGAATGAACGTGCGGCTGTCGGAGATCATGGCGGTAAAAGGCAGCGAATAGGGAAGGTAACATGTGAAGGACTGAAACTCTACACTGCCGCTCCACACACACACATACACGGAATCCAGGTCCGCAGTCCGGACCCGCGGTTTACAGCGCGCCGACGGGGGCCCCTGTTTGAATTGACGGACGTGCTCTCTAGCCAATCGGCGCACGCCGTGCGCCAAAGCCGTGTTTATTCCACTTATCTGACCAATGGGCGCCCTGCTCCGCGGCAGAGTGCGTCATCAAAGCAGAATGTGAATGTGGCTGCCTGTTAGCGGACCACTCTGCTCCCATCCCCCCCCCCCATCCTCAACGAGCAATGGCGGCTGCCTTTTTTGTGTGCGCGCGCGCCGCTTTGTCCTTCTTAAGTTCAGCTTGTAAAAGCCATGAGTTCAAACCTCGGTAAGGAATCCGTGTGTTTCATGAGAATGCAGTTCACGAGCACATTAGAATGATTATTTCTTTTCCTCGCACTTGTCTCGTTGCACGTCTGTTGTGTCGCACTGCTTTTTTCCTCCCCTCCTCCACCACCTCCACCACCTCCACCTCCTCCTCCTCCACCGCGGAGCATTTTCTCGGAGGGTTTCTGTAACAATGGCGATGAGGGAGGAAATGAGGCCAACAGTTACTGTTAGCTGTTACACACTTCACTCACACTGTCACCCTTGTGATCACTTGTGGATGTTTGTTCGACGCAGGTTGTGTTTTTCACGTCGTTTAGTCGCGCTTCGACCTTGGCGCACGAATTTACGGGGACGTTATGTAAAAATAAATAAATAAATAAAGCAGGGGAAAAAAGCGTCAAGTGCGCACATAGAGAGAGAGAGAGAGAGCTGAGGGAGGGAGTTTCAAACATGGCCGTCGGGGAGGGGAGGGGCGAGGCAGGCGAGCAGACATGGCGGCGGTGTTGAACATTTACATTCTTTAATCCCTTTATCTGATTGATAGTGTTCATAAGGCGGGTGAGGAGGTGACGGCGGCGTTATTAAAAGCTTTAATCCACCAACACGGTACCGTATCGTCGACATTTTCCCCCACCAACCCCGAGAAGTATCTGCCTGTATTCCCTCCGCGCGTCGGTGGGCGGGAAAAAGCAAACCCGTAGTCGCCGCTTGACTCGACCAGATGAACATCAATCAATCAAATTGTGACACTACGTCAACCGAAGCGGCGTCTTACTCGATAAATTTAGTGCGCAACTCGGTGTAAACTTAAAATTGTCGGTTCCTCGGCGCGTCCCGGGCTCCCGGGTCGAACCCCGGCTCGGTTCTGTCGGGTTTCACCGGGTCGGGGTTTATTGTTTTCTGTTTTGGGGGAGAAAAGACAGTTGCAGCGGCTGACAGGAGGGGGCGTGGCCTCCCGGTTTAGAAATTCAATCCATTGTTCCACTCCAACGCGCGAGGAGAACACCTCTGTGGCGCCCTCAGCCAATCAGCGGCCGCCGACCTCCTCTCTGACCCCGCCCACCAGCCTATATTAAAGGCTCGGCCGTCAGCAGCACTGGCCACTGGCACACTATAATACTGATTGCTCCGCTAACCAGGACAGGGATTTACTTTATTCAACCTTTCATTTCAGCCGTCCTTTATTTTATTGAACTAAAACAATGGCAGACACACAAGTGGACTCCGGCTCGGATATCTCCGCTAAGGTAAGCCGCCTCGCACCTTCCTCCCCCCTCCAACCACCGGAGCCGCTTCTCGCTATAAGCGCCTCAGCAGAATAAAGCTTTTCCAGGCTGTAACCTAGATTTTTTTTTTTTCATTTTTAAAACACCTTCCCGTCGTCGCTTCGCGCTCATTCGGACTCTACAGAAGTGGGGGAGCCTGGCGGAGGAGCCCGGAGGAGGAGAAAAAGCCGGTGTTTGAAATCTCTTTTCTCTGAACTCTGCTGGGAAACATGATAGAAATGAAGCGGGGGGTCTCGGCACCGCATCACGGAGACGGGCTGATACGAGCCCCGCGTCTCATTGTCCGGATAGGAACAGTCTGCGCGGGGTTCTTTGTTTATACAAGGCGGCTCGGTTCTCCTCGGCAGCAAGTCCGGACCGGAGCCCCGATAAACACGACTCGCTCCAGCTCCCGCTCCGCAGCCTTTTTGTGTTATTTGGAGGCTTTTTACGCGCAGCTCTGGTCGCTGGATCGACGCGCCTATTCGCACATTTATTCACCTCTTGCGGGTTTGCTTGATGCGAATCGATTAGAAGTCAGATCCCGCGTTCGGGTTCAGTTTATCCCGGGTCGTTTTTTTTAGTAACAGTAACCGCGAGGAGCTGCTGGAGCCGAGCGGGGGACCAAATAGGGTTTTCGGAGGCTCCAGCTGGGTTTGTAGTGAAGTTGGTCCGTTTGAATGGAGGACGGAGGAGGTGCGCAATTCACTCCAATGTCAACTTTCGTGGCTCTCCGCTTCCAGCCTTTAGTGAAATGTGTTATTGGTTCATTAAAAGGCACCGGCGGGCCTGGCTGCACCGTCCGACCCGGTTTGTTTACCGACTCAGGAAGGTCGCTGCTGCTGCTGCGTGAACGGACTCTGTTTGTTCAGCCTCCGTTCACCGGAGGAGTCTGACACACTGCGAGCCGCGGCTTCCGCTTCTTCTTCTCTGTTTTTGGAGCATGTTTGCAGGGCGCTTTTATGTCTCAGGGGAAAAGTTTCTGTTTCTTTTTTTTTCTGTAATGCAGCCCACTTCTTCTTCTCCTCTCCGTGCGTGTGCGTGTGTCCGGGCTGTGGAGGTGTGATGTGACGGTGCTGGTTTTTCCCCCCTCGTTGTGGTCCCGTCTCCCTCCTTCTGTCTGACCATCTTTGTGCTTCTTTAAATGTTAATTTTCGTCCAGGTGGACTTTGGATCAGATTGGGTAAAACTTTAATAGCCCCCGCGAGGGGGAGTCGGGTCTCCGCAGCGGCAGCAGGGAGAACAGGATCCAGGCTTTTAGATAATAAGAGCAGCAGCAGCGAGCCGCGGAGCTGAATAATTATGAGTGATTATAACAAATGAACATATGGAGACGGTGGAGGGGGGGAAAGTTTGGGCCTGGCATTAACGCCGGTAATCCGGGGTGTCTGTTCGGCCACTATTTATAGTAGTGGAGCATTTTTACGCACAAGCGCGTTTTTACGCGCAGTCGGTGAGAGTGCGCGGAGCCTCCGAGCTCACACTGAACCTCAGCTGTCTCCTGCCAAGGAGCCAGCGATGCTCCTAAACAGCTTAATGGATTTTAAGCAATAAGATTATGTCAAGTAATTAATAACAGTGTATTTGTGGGCCGGGCGCGCGTGCAGCGGGGATAATAGGCTGCGAACGGTCGACAAAACGAGGAAACCGAGCGCTATTAATAGGCTCGGCGGGCGGTTTTCCGGTCTGAGTGGAGAGCAGAAAGCCCCTGAAGGTGTTTGTGACGGTGTGTTTGAGGGCCCCGGGCCCGCAGGGCCGCTTTATTTTCGCTTTTCTGGCCGCTTTCCTCGCCTGCCATGTGTCGTCTTCTATTGTCCTTTCCAGCCTCGTTACAACGAGCGGCCAGCAGCGTGCATCGCGCTCGCGGCCGCCGCCTCCTCCTCCTCCTCCTCCATCATCATCACCCCCCCCCCCCGCTCCTGCGCCCTACTGTGTTATTTTAAACGGAGCGGTGCATCCTGGGTATTGCAGTGCCTCTCCCGGGCGTGTCTCGTGACATATGGCGGCGACGGCAGCCCGCGGAAGACTACAATACCCAGAATGCCCTGGGGGCCACATGAAAGTATCAGATTACAACACATTAGAGGGGATGGAGTGGGAGGAGGAGGGGGGGGGGGGGGTCTGCGGAGACCAATATGGTGTTTAAATAGGAAGCTTTCATTCTGACAGGGAGAGGGCTGAAATGTGCAGCTCCCAGCATGCACTGGGACTCATCTAACTAGGCCATTAGGTAGCAGGGCAGGTAGCAGCAGCCTGCAGAAGTTTCACCACAGCAGCTGCATCTCAAACTCTGATCATCTGGATATTTTATTAGTTTTTAAATTTTCTGATTCTAATTATTTCTGGTTGTCTCCATCAGGACCTGAAAGAGAAGAAGCTGGTGGAGGAGAAGGAGAACGGCAAAGATGCTGCCACCAACGGAAAGGTAACCTCCTCTTCCTCTAAGCGCTGCTCTTCCTCCTGGTGTTCAGTGAGCTTCCGCCTGCAGGCTTCAGTCACTTTAAACACTTTTATTTTTCTTCATCAGGAGAACGAGGAGAACGGCGAGCCCGAGGTAGATGATGAAGATGACGAGGAAGTGGATGAGGAGGACGAGGAAGATGATGGAGAAGGTAGCTAGAAGATTATTTTAATCTTAACGTACATATAGTTTCCCAAAACTTGGCAAAACAAACCTCATTCTTCTCGCCCTTCGTCCCGCAGGCGACGAGGAAGACGAGGAGGACGACGAGGATGAGATTGAGGGCGGCACAAAACGGGCAGCTGAGGATGACGACGACGACGAAGAGGTGAAGCGGCGACATCCGAGCTTTAAAAGAATGTGAGCGGCCGATCAGGTGTCACCGTTTAACTAACTCTTCTTCTTCTTCTCCTTCAGGACGACGTCGAAACCAAGAAGCAGAAAACCGACGACGACGATTGATGCGTTTTCCCCCCTCGCGCCATCCTGCTGAACCACTTCCTGATTCTTCCACCTATGACTGTTTTTTTTTCTATGTCACAGGTGGAGGGGCGGGAGGACTGATTTTAAAGGAGAAAAAAATAATAATAATAAATAAAAAAATGTAAAAAAAAATCCAACATGGTCATTAGCAAGTAGAGTTCAACAAACATCTACCACGTCCACACATCCCCCCCCACCCCCCAAACCCCAACCCGCAAAACTGCAAAACAAAATTTTCTAGAGGAACCTGCCACCGCATCGACGCAGCAATCCGGCTTCACAACAACAACAACAACAACAACACGAAAGGAGAATTTGTTTGTATTTTTATTTACATTTTATATTTTTGTACATATTGTTAGGAGCAGGGGGAGGGGGGGCCAGCTCCCCTCCTCGGCAGCGATCTCGTCAGACCAAATCGGTGCTTCTTCAACGAAATATTTTACTTGGTTGACCATGTTACGATATCTCAACAGATACTAGGAAGAAAAAAAAACAACCTGTAAAAACAGTTTTAAAAAAACCTGAACGAAAACCTCTTAAGCCGTTGAACTCAGAGCATTCCAGTAAATTTAATGTATGTACTTTAGCTGTACCATAACTAGTTTGTTTGTATGGGAGGGTAAGGCCAAAGAAAAGAGCCTCTTTTCTTTTTCCTTTTGATTTTGTTTTTTGTCAGCGACTTTTTTTGTTTTATGGCGGCCTGTTTTGATGTATGTGCGAAGTTTGTTGTTTGACAATAAACCGGACTTTTATTTTGTGAGTTGTACTTCTGAATCTCTGCTTGTTTATTTTTCTCCTTCTGCTCGACGGCCGAAACCACCAGGAGCTTTCGGGAGGAGGGAAACCGACAGGCGTTTCTTTTAGCCTTCCTGGCCTCAGGTCAGCGCAGACGGAAAGAAAGTAAAATACAAGTACTGAAGTATAATTGTGAGGTACTCAAGTGTTTCCCTTTGTAAAACCACGTTCCAGGGGAATAATCTAACTATTTAACACCAGAATTAGAAGTAATTTATTCATTTTCACAGTTTGCTGAAGTTGTTAATGACATTAAATAAATAGAAATAATAAAAAGTTGTCAATTAGAAAAAAATAAATTAGAATTAGTGGAAATATTTGCAGTATTTAAAGTGTAATGAATAAACTGTAGTTATAATGAATATTGATCATGTTGAGTGATGGAGTCCTAAAAAACTGCAGTACTGAGACAGAATAAAGCAGAATATTTTACATTAGTTGAGTTTTTGCACGTCCAGGTCCAGTTAATGTCTCTGAGGGAGGAGGTGCAGAGTCTATGGTGCAGTTTGGACGGATGAACCTGAGGGTCGGGGCCCCACAAGAGGTCGCAAGATAACAGGAGAGAAGCAGGAAAACTTATTTCCACCAGTTGTTTTTTTTTAACTTTCCTCCATTGTTTTCTTTTTTCTTTGTAAATCATCGGCTTATTTAACTTCTGCAGGACGGTTGAAATAACACAGGGGTGTCAGAGGTTACCGCGGTAACATCTCCATTAAACTCTGCACCAGTAGAAATACTTCAGAGGTGAGTGTTCACCTCTCACTGCTCCACCGTTCTGTAACAGCAGCAGTAACACTTCAAGTTTTAGCGTCATGAGAACAGTGTTTAAAATATGTATATTGTAGAATATTTGGATCCCCACAAGGTGTCGCAACACAAATCTGATGGCTGAGAAAAGATTATTAAGGACAGACTTCCTACGCAAAATCTTTATTTTTTAAAGTTTTAAAAAGGAAAATCTCAACATTTATTTATTAAACAGCCTCAAAATAACAAGTGAACGTGAAAAATAGTTTATAGCAACGACCGAAAAGCCGATCACACCTGCAGACATCACTTTGTTTTAGAGGTCACATGATGAAAAGGTCGTGAAGAAGTGGATTAAAGCCCCAAACAGTCCGGAGCAGCTCCAACGTTGATCAGTTTTAACAATCTGAGGATGAAAAACACTGAGAGCTCATCCTGCTGCACATTTTATACTTCAACACAACCTTTATGAGAATCCTTCTGTATTTGGACTCAAGTAGGATTTTGAATGCAGTATTTTTACACATCATACAGGTACTTTAACTTTAACTGAGGACCCCTCAGGACGACGACAGTTAACAGCCGTCTAATAAACCAGGTGGTGAAAGTTTATTGAGACTTAAGTTTACCTCAGAGTTTAAACACGAGCAGCAGCAGCGTGAAGAAAACAAAGAGCAGGAACTTCACAATAAAAATGTCTGTTTCCAGGTCAAAACACTGTGAAGCTCCGAGTGAAACATTCAGACCTGCAGGGTTTCATTCGCTGTACAATCGCCTCATGAGGATTTGCATTTTATTCCACGCTATATTTCTTAGAGGTAAATATTGTACTGCAGTACATTTACTGTAGACCTCATCTCTGAGGCCCCTCCACACCACTGGGTTTATATTTTGAAACAGAGACCGTCTGCTGGATTCAGTTTAATTCTCCGTAAACTAAAAGTGTGGCTGAGCCTAAATCACAGGATCAGTTGTGAAGAACTTTTTAATATGTGGTCAGCATTGTCACATGGTTGCAGGTTGGTTAAGAAAAGACTGCGGTTTAGTCACGTATGTATGACGTTATGTAACTTTGACTTCTGGTTTCAGACGGATGGGTTACATTTAAGTCACTTACAGCCGAGGGCGTCTCACGCGGACGCTGAAGGGATACCTGTGCATCAAATACTGATGTTTCTTCAAGCTTTGTCAAAGTGTCGGTGTTTGACGCCCTGGAGGAGACGGGGTTTTTACGTCCAAACCAAACTGCGACCGTTTCCTGTTTACCATGTGTGTAACGACATGTGACCTACGGAAGGTTTGATGTTGTATGCAAGTATGTTTTTCGTTTTGTCAGTACGCTGAATACGTACGAAGAGGGAGCACGTGAATGCACCATGAGCTGTTGGTTGCAATTCACAGCCCTCACCACTAGATGCCACTAAAACCTACACACTGACCCTTGAAGGTCAGCCTGTGCTGGTCTGGGTACCTTCCATCGGTCTTTATATGTCGTTCTGGTTACGTGTTGGTAAAAGGCAGCGAGCTGAGGCGGAGCAGCGAGAGAGGGAAAACCAGAAAATATCAACTTTTAGTACTTCCTGCGAGACGAACAACCTGCAGCTAAAGACAGATAGACCGCTTAGTGTTGTGCTGTTAACTAATTTAAATTAATGAAATGTCAGTGAGTCAGGTAGGGCGTGCAGGGGGCGTGGCTGAGGTGGTGACTGTAACGGCTCGTTTAAAGAAACAGTTTCTGAATAACAAGCTGTGTGGTTTTTATATTCAAAAAGCACCCAGACCTGCTCTGTAACCAAAACCAGCTTTGATGAACGTGGATCCAGAGGTGTGAAGGCTGTGAGCCGGTCGCTGGTTTCCAGTCTGCCGTCGGCCCGAGACAAACATGACGGAGCCTGAACGCGTGCAGGAGGATCTGATCTCTGTTCGGTCATGTCAGCTGCAGCCTGCAGGGCCCGACGCTCAGAGAGGAAGCCCACATACAGGAATGTGCCAGACACTTCATCACCCAGGGTGAACGCAGGGCGACGTGTCGGGGCCTCACATGGGTTATTCAGGTGAACGGGGGGGGGGGGCATTTAGGTGTATATAACAATATTTTAAATATATTATTTTTGGAATATAAATTTTAGTTTTAATTATTTATTTGTAAATATAACTACATGTTTTTAATTTATCATAGACATTTAACAATATTTTATAAAATATTTAAAATATATATTTTTTTATATTTAGGACTTTGTGGGAATATGTATTATTGTATTTTTGTTATAAATGTAACAATATTTTTAATATATATATAGTTTGATATTTAGGGATATTTTTTGGAATATAAATATTTAAAGTAGTATTTAATTTATTTAATTTAAGTATTTATTTATTTTAAAGTATTTATTTGTAAGTATAAATACTTAATTTTTGTAACTCTGTTATTTATCATAGAAATCTAACAATATTAAAAAATATTTAAAAATATATATTATTGATATTTATGGATATTTTTGTAATATATACTTGCTAAAGTATTTATTTATTAAGTATTTATTTTTAAGTAAAGTTTTGGGTTTGGAAATTTAACAATATTTTAAAAAAATTATTAAAAACAATTATTTATAAAGCATTTATTTGTAAGTATTGCTTTTTCAATGGCATCATCTTTAATTTTTATTTATTCATATTTCAATTATTCATTTGGATTTTGCTATTTTAAACATAAAATGTTTTACAAATTGTTATTAATATGTTATTTATCTATTTGCATTGTATCACAATCACATGAAAGACACTGAATGCTAATTAAAATGTAAATCTGTTGGACATAAAGCTCATTGTTAACATTTTAATTTAGAAGGTTGCCATAGCGCCCCCATCAGGAGACCTGCCCCCATATTTCAGTGTAAATCAGTTGGATCTTTGTTGTTGTTGTTTATAAAAGAACTGAATATTGTTGTTGTTTAACTAAATAAGAAACAAGCAGTAAATCCAGCAGGTCTGAGCTCGTCTGTTCTCTGACAGCTAAAGACCTAAAAACTACTGTGGAAAACTTTAGGTTTATTAAAAAATAAAGTAATGTCCTTCCAAACAGTAGAATTGTTCAGATTAACAAACATGTTCACCGTCTGCTTTTCCAGCTCAAACTCACATCCTGAGATCCTGAAACTCAAATCAATAAAGCCAATAAAACAGATCAGGACTGACAGGAGTTTCCTTTATTGATTCAGACTGTCGGGGCTCCACATCTGTCTGTCCAGATGTTCCAGAGCTTTAATAACAGATGCCACAGGTTTATTAAATATAGGCCTCCACCAAACAGTTTAAATATCAACGTATTAATAATAAAATCATAATCAGGATCTATTTGGTCATCGTCATCACTCAGACCAGGATCAGGAGGAGTTTCTAAATGTTGTGTCCATCTGTTATTTGGAAAAACTGTGTAGAAACAGGTTGGTTCACATCAGTCTGTTACCATGTAAGTAGTTTTAATTCCACATATTCATTCTATATATTTACATAGAAAAATCAACAACAACAAATGATCCGAAGTTTATTTTGTAGAACAAACAGTTAAAAATACTTCAATTACTTGGCTTCACTACTTTTACCATAAAGGACATCAGCACGTTTTTAGAACATGAGTTGACCTTTATTACACTTTTTAAGTTACATTATTCTCAGTAAATCATCTGAAACTGAAATATGATGATGAAAACATTTGCCTTCCTGTAAACAGGCCAACTGAAGGTTTAATTTTTAAAGTCACAGCGACATCTAGTGGATTTTCTTCAGCACAACATCCCGAGTGTTTGAGAGACGCTTCAGTCAGATAGAAGCAGGTGAGCAGATCATTAAAGGATTTAAAACGTCACAGTAGAAGATCTGAACACAATCCAAGTCTTTCAAACAGAAGATGAAGAGTTTCTTTAAAACATCAACGTCGAAGCCAATCAGCTCTTAGATCAGGGGAGCTGGACAGAAAATCACTATCATTATCATCATTATCATTATGTAAGATGATAAATGCTCTGTGTTTGTATAGTTTCTAGTCTTTGTGAGCACTCAAACATCTTTACTCTCCGTCACATTCACAAGTTCACACTCTGAAGGCCGAGTCCACAGGAACACTTGTGTTTTTATAAACTGAGATTTTCCCCCGTTGTTTAAAAAAAATCTGTCTACATGAAAATGCAAAACCACGCTTTCAAGCACTGTGAAGAGCTCGCCAAACCAGCATGCGGCAACGTAACCGTGAAGCCACGTTGGCCAATCATAAACAAAGCAGGCAGTGGCTCTGAGGCCGAATCCACACGAGATTAAAACAGTTTTTAAAACGAATACGATCTCCGTCCACAGCAGTGTTTTAGCTGCGTATCAGAGCTGATCTCCGTCTACATTAAGACTGAAAACACACATCTAGAGGTCGTTCACGTACACTGAGCGTGCACGTGTCAGTGCAAACATGAAGCAGATGGTCTGTACTGTAGTTA
The DNA here is from genome assembly GCA_024633595.2 of Lepomis macrochirus. Classification (NCBI taxonomy): domain Eukaryota; kingdom Metazoa; phylum Chordata; class Actinopteri; order Centrarchiformes; family Centrarchidae; genus Lepomis; species Lepomis macrochirus. The sequence goes on along the minus strand of JALXJV020000012.1, from coordinate 7,400,846 downwards.
CTGAAGATTTAAAGTATATTAAAGTAACACAGAGGAAGAATCAGACCAGGTTTTATTCTGCATGGACCGATAACGAGCTGGGACTGTTACTGAACGTAACACCGGAGTTAAAAGCAGCTGTGGCTGCAGAAAACAGACTGAGAGTCGTCACAAAGTAAATATGTAAACAAATGTAGGGTACAAGTACAAGTGTTATAACACTTATTAAAACTTATAAAAACACCAAAGCTAAAACTCTGTCAGCAGCATCGTGTTTCTGCTTTGCATGACTGATAAGAGCCAATCAGAGAGCAGAGCGTGAGCAGCTGCGTCATCGTTTCTAAAGTCCTCCGTTTTTGCCCGTCTTCACTAAAACGCTCTCCGGAGTTTTAAAACCAAAAACAGGCTCTGCAGCGTTTCCAAACTTCTCCATTTCAGGTCTTCGTTTTCGCTGTTTTAGTCTGGACGGGAGGTTCAAACGTAGGAAAAGGTCTCAGTTTTAAAACCGAAACACAGCAGTGTGGGCGGGGCCTGACATCAGTGATGGCGTGCACTCTGACATCACAAGGCAAAAACTCCAGTTTTGTCCTCAACATGACAAAACTGCAACCAGAGTTTCTGCAAATCTTCACGCTGCCTGTGGTTCGTGTGGACGAACGGACAAACCGCATAGAAAAGTTGCGGTTTTGAAAAACCCGTGTCTGTGTGGACACGGCCTGAGATGAAAACTGCACGTTCACTTCAGCAGTTTGGAAAATAGTGTCAAGGACCCAACGACCTTTCCACAAGCAGACCAGGGGAGACGGGGATCAAACCAACAACCTTCAGGTTAAAGGACGTCCACCCAGGTAGAAGGTGAACTCCTCTTTGTCTCATTCAGATTCCCACAAACTCTGGTCCTCCTGCTCCAAAGGATAAATTACAGTTCCCCTCAGTGTCAGCTGAGTCCTGATCCCCACGTACTCACGGACACCGAGGAGAGAGTTCCTGAGTCTGTGAGGGTTTAGGACGGTCCCCCTGTTACGTAAGTCTGCATCTCTGCAGACTTTACCTGAGGGAATTACCCACAGTTCATAGTGTTTCTGTGTTAAATGGAGGGCTCTCAGGGGAAGACGGCGTAGAAAAAAAGGTAAACAAACATGGAGGTCTGTGATGCTGTTTCATATCGACCTCTTGTTCGCTCCGTAAGGCCGGAGCCTGGAACACGTTCTGCCTGGAACGGGGCCTCGGCTGTGAAGAAAGTAAACGCTGTAAAACAAAAGTCCCAAACCCACATCTGTTTTGGCGTAGTCAAGGTAACGTGATGTGCGGCGCTGTCCCATTGAACCAGTTTGGGCCCAGTCAGCCAAGTCTGTGAGGGCTTCGGGGCCCTTCAGTGTTAAAGCGACTCCTGGAGCAGGACTTGAGCTTATCCAGGTAACTTCAGGGTTAACCCTGCTGGGTTTTCAGAACCATGACGGTGGATCACTTTTTACCGGGGTAGATCGCCATGGTAACTGATGCTGAACGGCTAACCTGCTCCGGAGCAGGTTCTGTTCCAGAAAAGAGATCCGCTCTGTGAAAACGCCGCCTTCTGACCAATCAGCTCTCTTGGAAAATGACATCACCATCTGTAGGAAATCCCACAGACTGTTTCATGTGCTGCTTTATGAGAAACGTTAGTACAGTGACATCATCCTACAGAGACTGAAAAGCATTGTGGGATACTTCTTGTTTTGAAATGTGCCTATTTCAGGTTAGCAGCTGTCTTGTTTTACAGAGACGGGTCATGTTCAGCACCTTTTGCTCTGTGGACAGCTGATGAGTTTCAGTCTTCCAACCAGTATTTGAGCTCATTTTATGACATGAAAGGATTTTTCTCAGTTCATTTAGAAAAATGTTTGAAACACTTTTGAGTGCGTTAAATAAAAGACTCTGATCTTTGAGGTGAGGAGTTCTTAAAGTGAACGACCTCTTATTCAGAGGCAAAGTTTGTGTTCGTGCTGCATCGTCTGATCATGGGCAGATCTCTGATGCACAAGTTGAATATGACCCAGCATGCACCTGTTCTTTTGGACGGATGTTTGTCACCATGACAGGCCGGAGGACGACCTCTGAGTCTGTTCTGTGGTTTGATTGTGTCGTTGGTGAAAAGAAGAAGTAACACCACAGAGTAGAAAAAAGTCCTGCATTCAAACCTTTATTAAGTTACAAGTACAAAAATATTACTATAAAAATATACTTAAAGCACCAAAAGTAAAAGTACATAATATATAACACGATTATAATTATTGATGCATTCAATCTCTTTAATGTTGCAGCAGGTATTTTACACACAGCTGGGCAGTTTGTGAAAGTTCCAGCAGGGATCAATAAAGTTTTATCTCAACCTAAAATAATACTTATTATTATATTTATATTATTTTGGATTAATAATACTTTTATTAATCTGAACCTGCAAAGTAATTAAATCTGTCAGATTAAAGTTCTGCAGTAAAAAGTACTACATTTCCCTTTGAGCTGTGGTGGAGCAGAAGTATCTCAACATTGTACTCTCGTGCAGTACTTGACTACAGGTGAGTTGATGATGATGATAAAATATATAATAGTAGAGCTGTATCAGAGGACATTTACTCTAAAGTACGTTTTTATGATTATTCTTATTCTGCATAGTTTTACTTTAACATTGCATCATTTCTTATGCAGGACTTTTACTTGCAGCAGAGTATTTTTGCTGAAGTATCTTAATACTTCCTCCTTCACTGCTAAAAACTGTACCTCAGTCCCGTCTTCCCCTCTGCGCTGCTCTCCGTCTCTGGATCCTCAGACCTGCCATCCTCCAGCTCTCCACCAGGTGTCCTCCTCTGACTGTCCCTCCTCCCACCTTCACCTGACCGTCACACCTGTTCTCACTTCCCCATCAGCCTCTCACCATTTATACCTGCTCACAGCTCTTGTGATTGTGTATCTGCCTGCTGCCTGTCTGTTGGCTGCCAGCCTGTGCACCTGCCTGTCTTTACCTGCTTGTGAAGTTCAAACCGTTAAACTTTACTTTATCTGCCTGTTCTGTCTGCGTCTGGGTCCAGTCACGTTTTCCTGCACAACCTAACAACCATGCTGCTGCTGCTGCTGCTGCTGCTGCTGCACTTTCCAGCATCTCTACTGTCTCTACAGCTTCCAGCAGTAACTACTGACAGTAGTACTGTTGCACTCACACTGCTACTGTTACTAGCTTGTAAAGGCTCCACCCACTGAACACCTGAGCTGGATTAACAGGTAAATCAAACTGTTCTCATGACAGTTGCTAACTCTACTGTGACCAATCAGCAGTCAGTATCACAAGTTATTGTTCCTAAATAAGAAATCCTGCTGTAACACATCTTTACTATGAAAACTCAACAGAGCAGAACTTAAACAGTTAAATACCAAAACACAACAAAAAGAGCTTATTAAAATGTTTTCATGTAAATTTGGAGCAGATTCCCATCTGAGTGATTAATTATTAACCCTCTTCACCTAATTATTTATCCAACACAAGAATTCACATTTAGAGACAAAGCATATTTAATTTCTGCTGCTTTTACTGCGTCACTGATGGAAACTGATGAACATCAACAGCAGCTGATGCAAAAAGAAAATATTACAGGATGAATACACAGAATAATTCATTAGTAAAAATTCCCGGTAATGAACTGAAATTTGTATTAAAATACTGTACCTGTAGTCGAGTCTGCAGGCGTCTCCGATCAACTGCAGAATTAAATCCAGTCTTCACTTTGTCCATCAATAATTATCATTCTGTCCAAAAACCTCAGTGTCCTTCAGTTTAAATCAAAAAAACACACTGAGATGAACTCAGAAAAATCTGTCTTAGTTTTCATGTTTGCTGATATGACTTATTAAAAATGACAAACATACACAAAGATTTCACAGACGCAACAAAAACAGACAGTGATACAAGTTACACAGACAAAGGACAAGAAGGGCTCAGGTGTAAAGAGGTTTTTCTATCTGGTAAAGTATAAAATACAATAATGATGATAATTGTGGTAGTTTTGATAACATGGTTTTATAAGTTTGTGTGTATGTAAAAGAAACAGGCCTATGGATAAAAGAAGTGATGACATTTTAGTATATAATTAACAGAATAAAGAGCCCTGCTGCTGCTGCTGCTGCTGCTGCTGCTGCTGCTGCTGCTGCTGCTGCTGCTGCTGCTGCTGCTGCTGCTGCTGCTGCTGCTGCTGCTGCTGCTGCTGCTGCTGCTGCTGCTGCTGCTGCTGCTGCTGCTGCTGCTGCTGCTGCTGCTGAAACTCTGGACTGTAGCAGTACAGCAGGCTAGAATCTGCTAATGAAGCAAACAGCTGCTCAGGTTTAACCACAGCGTGTCAGTTTGATCAGACTGAATATTCTGTGACCAGATTCCAATAATCAGATATTCAAATTAATTCCTGACCTTCATTTAGTCACTGCAGACAAACAGAATCTGTGAATCATCTCTGAGTCTTTGCACAGAAACGAAATGAGCAGAAATAAGGTTTGGGGCCCAACATTAAATCTGTTGTGGCCCCTGAAAAGCTCCTTTCTCCCTCCTGTGTTTGCCTGCAGACTCTCAGACTCTGCTGCTGGAACTCTTCCTGCCTCTAACTGTCTGCAGACTCCAGCTCTCCTCCGTGCTTCACTGCCCCCTGGTGTCCAGACTCAGAGCTGCAGGTTGTTTCCTCTTCATCGCTCACATTAAAGTTTTGATCAAAATAACTTTTAAATAAAAACTAAGATTTTATTTTTCAGTTTTCTGTGAGCTGATAATTATTTTTATATTTTATTTAAAACAAATGTTTTGATGATCTGCTGCTCCGTCTGTCAGAAAACAGATTTTACAAAAGGTGACTACTGTATTTTAACTTCCATTAATAAATTAATCACTCAGACTATTTGTAGGGCGCCTTTTGTGTAAAATAACAATACAAGGTGCTCGACATTGTTTCAAAAATTCCAGCATTACCAAATAACCAAAATAGAAGTTATTAGGCAAGATTAACATTTAAAAAAGAAAAGCCATATAAAAATATAAGACTCAAGAAAAATAAAGATAAATAAATCCAAAATAAATGTATTCAATAAACTGTATAACTGTAAATAAATGTTCAAGGTAATAAATGAAACTGAAATCTATTTATATGTAAAGTGATTTAATCCCAAATCATTTATGTTCAAATCTGTAAATCACCGAAAATATTTTAAAAGTTTTAAAAATTTCTTCAAACCTTTTTTATTCTAAGAAATTAAACAGAAATGATTTGACGGCATGTGAAAGCAGCTCTTTCAGCCGGTTTGTCTCCACATGAGACTGTAGATTTTAACTGTTGTATTTGGCCAAGATGACTCTAATTTTAAATATTTTATGAACTGTTGGGTTTCTCAATCTATAATTTATGTTTTCTATGTAAAATCTTCATTTGTAAAATAGTTGGTAACGATATTTCCCTCTGTGATGTGGTGGCATAAGTAAAAGGTGGTATAAAATAGAAATACTCAAGTACAGTAAAAGTACCTTTAAATCTGCACTACAGTACTTGAGAAAATGTACTTAGTTACTTTTCACCACTTCCAGTGATACAAATTGGTATTTTCTTTCAGCTCTAAAGTCAAACCAGGTGACCATTCAGTCAGAACCAGAGGTCGTGAACATGTGGACCAGGGCGTCACAAGGATTGAAAGGTACCAGTGATCTTTTCTACTGTCCTGACTGTCCGTTGTAGTCTGCTCCTGTCCTTTTTGGTGGCAGATCCAGACTGATGGAGGTGCAGAGGACAGACTGGATGATGGCTGTGTAGAAGTGGATCAGCAGCTCCTTAGGCAGGTTGAGCTTCCTGAGCTGGAGCAGGAAGTACATCCTCTGCTGGGCCACTTCAGGTCCTGGGATATAGTGGATCCCAGAAACCTGAAGGATTCCATAGCAGACACAGGGCTGTTGAGTTTGGTGATGGGGGGCAGAGTGGGGGGGCCAAACTAAAACAAAGTGCCTAATTTTTAGAAAAGGAAATAAAAAGTGTAGCTTGAAGTGATGAAGTGTCGTCTTAACCAATTCTATAATAAACACTAAACACATCTTAACAAATGAACAGCTGTAACGCCTCCACTTCTCTTTCATTCCCTCTTATAAACCTCTTTCCCACTTTCTCTTGTTCAGTGAGAAACGTGAACTCTAGCTTGTCCTGCCAGCTCGGATTGGAGATCTGAGATATTCTGGTTCTGAACGGCCCGTTGGAGGAATTGACATGTAAGAATCTGCACATTCTTGATTAAAAGCCATTCTTTTCCTTTCCACCTCCTCAATTCGTGTGTGTTTCCAAAATGAAGTCTTCAAACCTAAATCTCACGGACTCAACTCGCAAGCATCGGAATGCACAGATTTGATTGGCTGAGCAGCGTCACATGAGACGATTAGAGAACATGCGATTGGTCTGTGAGTTTCCTGGCCTTCTAAACCAGGACAGTAAATGCTACAGAAGCTGTGCGGGTTAAAATAGAAACGCTCCGTCACAAGGTTGTAAGTCTCAATAATAAATCGGCTGTAGCTTTGGTGGTCCGGGTCTGGATCCGGACCGCAGTCCGCGTATTAGTGACGTCTGGTGTAGATGGAGAAGAGCAGTGGGGAGAGCACACATCCCTGGGGGGGCGTCAGTGCTAATGGTCTGGGTGCTGGATCTGTTGTTCCCCAGCCTCACCTGCTGACTACTGTCAGCCAGGAAGTTTGTGATCCACTGACAGGTGGAGGCACAGTGAGCTGGGTGAGTTTGGTGCTGAAGATGTCTGGGATGATGGTGTTGAACGCCGAGCTTAAGTCCACAAACAGGATCCTTGCATATGTCCCTGGAGAGTCCAGGTGTTGGAGGATGCAGACCCAAGTTGACTGCATCTGTAGGCAAACTGCAGGGGGTCCAACAGGGGGCCTGTAATGGCCTTCATGTGGGCCAACACCAGTCTTTAAAGGACTTCATGGCTACAGATGTCAGGGCGATGGGAACTTCACACAGCTCCAGTGATCTGTTGAAGATCTGTGTGAAAGCTTTAGCTTTTCAGCGTAGCTCCTCTTTGCAGCTTTGACCTCCTTAGTCAGAGTGTTCCTGGGCTGGTATTTGGTTGTTGTTGTAAGATGTCACAGTGTCAGTTAGTTCGCCCAGGTCTGTGGCTGCAGCCTGAAAAACACTCCAGCCAGTGCAGTCAAAACAGGCCTGTAACTTCAGCTTTGATTATTAGATAAGTTGCAGGTCCAGAGAAAGCTATTTAATTAGACTTGTTACTGTCACTGCACTGTGGATCGGTTCAATCAGAGTTTGATTTTGCTCTGTAGTTGTAGTGGCTTGCATACAAACATACGTAAGCTGTTGATGGGGATCATATTTAAAGTGGCTACTGTCTGAAATTGATAACCTGATGATTAAAGGATTATTATTATATTACTATATTTATGGATGCATTTATGCATGACTGCTTTTATTTTATTATATTTTTATGTGTGTATCTGTGGATACACGTATACCCTGTCCTACATTAGGCAACATCTTCATATTTATTTATTACAGCCAATAAATGAGGTGGGTCAGATTGTAGCAAATATGATGAAATAATATAGTTTAGGATCAGCCCGGGTGTCTAGACCTGCCAACAAATTTCTGTTGTTAGAAGAAAAAAAAAAACAGCCCACATTTCCTTAGACCTGTAGACCACTACTGTCAAGTAGAACAGATCTTCCTTCCCTCATCACCTGACTGCCCCACCCATCTGCACGTCTGTTCTTACTTTTCCCATCTGCTCTGCATTAACCTGGGGCGAGTTCAGCGCAGACAAAACGTAGCAAAACCTTTTCTTCAACGGAAACGGTGGTTCCCTGAACACCCTGTTGTAAACGTAAGCGCACTGCATTTTCCCGCCCACCAAACGGGCGCAAACATAACTTCGAAGCCCGTCGCAGAACGTTGCGCAACGTTGCAAGGAAACATTTACAAGGAAAGGTCGTTCAATCAGAAAACGTTGCAAACCGGTGCAAAACGTTTTGAGATTGAACTCGCCCCCGGCCCTTCCTGCCTACATCCACCGTTCCACCTCCTTTGTTCCCTTGTCATTTGTCCTTGTTGCTGTGTTTGTTTCCTGCTTTGTGCTTTTATCCCGGACCTGTCTCTGACCTGTTTACCTGCCATTGAGGTCATTAAATCACTGACATCATATCGTCTCGACTCTCTGTGTTTGAGTCCTCATTCCTGGTAGATAACTTTTTACTGGGAACTCTGTATTTCTGCTGATGAAAGATTAACAACTGCCTCCATGATAACTAACCAGAGTTGCAACTTCCTGTCTCAGACTATTATAAAACTGTTGTGCAGTATTTTGAAGGCTGACTGAACCTTCAGTCTCTTGGATCTGGACTTCCTGGATTGCATTTCATTGTCTGCACCTGCACCTGAATCAACACACCTCCAACCAGCACACCTGAGGGCTGTTTCACAAAAGTAGAATTTAGAAATCCAGGATAAGAGATAAAGCTCGGCTTGACCTAGTGTGATCAGAGCATCCTGGCTTTATCAGTTTCACAAAGGCCAAACCAGGCTCAGAAGGTGCGACTAAGTCAAGCCAGGTGTGAGTAATTCAGATAAACGGGCGTCAACAACTTTTTTCAAGAGACCACGCTGTCGATCACAGATTCATTGATGCTGAAATGGAAAAGACGTGTGCAGCACACTTTATTTGCTGTTACTCACTGTGTGTAAAAAAGGTTTTTGATGAACAAATGCACATAATATAAAAAAGAAAGAAAGAAAAGTATTAAAACAGCGAGAAAAGCGTGGCAGACAATACTTATATACAATACTTAATAAGTAAGTTGCTAAAAGAATCACTGCTCCCAACTGAAACTGTTAATTATAACGTTACCATGAATAGTAACGTTATGTCAGACCTTACAAGTAAGCATCGGACCTTAATATGTCACTCAGCAAATGTATTAATCACAACCACTAATCAACATACTGTCTATTCAATTCAATTTTATTTATATAGTGACAGTTCACAACTAAAGTATTTCTTTTTCTGGCAGCATTACTACTAGTTCTAGTACTGCCCATTTAACCCTATTTTGAAATAATATGTAATGCTGAGATATCTGAGTGGGGAGTCTGGGGGTCCTCCCCCAGATGTTTTTGAGCATTAAACACTTAATTTTCTGACGTCTGAAGAAATATTCTACACCAATTTATGGTGGAAATTATTTTATATAAATTTTAGTTATATAAAAAGGAAACAAAATTCAGCTGGCAGGTGACAATTCAAAATATGAAAATATAATGCAGTATCAGCAGCTTGTTCAATTAGCTTACGTTTCTTTTTTGGACAGTGCACATACCTTTCTTCTATGTTTGCACAGCATGTTTTCTTATTAACCTTTCTTAAAGCCTTTTCAGTTATTTACCATTTTTTAGTAAAAGCAACATTTTTGACAAATACTTTTAAAAAGTGTGTATGTATGTATGTATATATATATATATATATATATATATATATATATATATATATATATATATATATATATATATATATATATATATATATATATACATAGTAGGCTTGGCAGAGAGGCTGGAGGTCTGTCAATTTTGTGTGAAAATGGTGTACTTGTTTAGTCAATATGGATAATAGATAAAAAGTCAGTGTTGTGGTGCTCATAGAAAATACTGTATGATATCTGTAAGTTGACCCTGAGGCTGTGGTCATACAGCACATCCACAGGTGAAGACTTCCTGCTGTGCTGACTGTTATGTGTCAGATGTCTGAACTGCACACTTGAAAAAATTAACAAAATAAAAAACAGACTTAGATATGGAGATAAAAAGAAGCACTGAAGATATTAGAAAACCAGCAACTGCAAAGAGAAGTGATTTAGTGATTTAGTGTACTAGAAGTAGACTGTAAGCCAAACTGTAGCACAGTGTATTGCGGTAATCATTGTTTTCTCTCCCAAACACACAGTTGTTTCATGAATAAACAGTACAAAATATATCCTCCTTATTGAAGTAGGACTATAATTTGAGAGTATTATAAAAAGACACAGGAATCCTACATAGTGTGTGTGAGTTTCTTGAGTGACATATAATGTCCGGTGCTCACTTTTAAGGCTCAATATAACATTATAATTATGACAGTTTCAGTTAAGAGCTGTGAGATTTTTAGCTTCTCACACATTCAGTCAGTCCTCTGTTGGCTGCCACTTTCTTTCGCTGGTTTATTGCTGTACCCGTGTTACTTTTTCTTTTATTTATCCTTTTTTATTATTTTTATTTTTTACAAGTGCTTTCATTCCACATAAACCTAACTTACTCGCTGATGCCATTGTGTGCAAAGTATGGTGGACGCATCTTCTCTAGTTATGAAACCTAATAATCCGAACCTACTCTTTTAATACAGGCTACTGAAAAATATCCAGAACACACAGGTCGACATAAGAACATGGAATGACTAAAAAAAACACTTTGGTTTCTGATCGGCGTGACGCTGACTGAACAGATAAGGCGCCAGGATTAACTAAGCCTGGCTGTTAGCCTGGTCTGGAGCAGGCTAGCTGCACAGAATAAATCGCCATGGTAACTTATGTGCTTCTGCTTTCGTGAAACCGAGTCCAGGCTTAATTCAGCCAGGATATCTGGAAAATCCCGGCTTAATCCCTTATCTTGGTTTTGTGAAACAGCCCTCTGCTTATCTGCCAAGCCTACTAAATATATACACACTTTTGTCAAAAATGTTGCCTGCAATAAAAAATGGTAAATAACTGAAAAGGCTTTAAGAAAGGTTAATAAGAAAACATGCAGTGCAAACAGAAGATTTGTGCACTGTCCAAAAAAGAAACTTAAGCTAAATGAACAAGCTGCTGATTCTGCATTATATTTTTATATTTTGAATTGTCAGCTGCTGAATTTTGTGTTTCCTTTTTATATAAATAAAAAATTATTTCCATCATAAATTGGTGTAGAATATTTCTTCAGACGTCAGAAAATTAAGTGTTTATGCTCAAAAACATCTGGGGGAGGAAGCCCAGACTCGCTACTCAGATATCTCAGCATTGAATATTATTTCTAAAAAGGTTAAAAGGGCAATACTATGAGAAAAAGAAATACTTTTGTTGTGAACTGCTGCTATATAAATAAAATTGAATTGAAAATTCTACTTTTGTGAAACAGCCCTCTGACAGCTGGTGTGTTAACTGACACACACGTATAAGGAATGTGTGATAGGCAGGGTTTTGGCCTAGTAAGGCAACAGTTGGTTGCAGCCTCTCAGTGAAGCCCCACCCCCTGTCTCCCCTGAAGCAGGCACACACCTGTGCCTCCTTAAGAGTGATTTGTAGGGAACACTCAGGATCTGTCTGTAGGCATTGTGTTCCAGTGTGGCTAGAAAGCAGCTATGTCTCGTAGAAGTCAGGCTGACTATAGGTGCGTTTGAGGTGACGGCGGCTGACTTTCGCCGACTTCATAGTCTAACGTGAGCTGCAGGTGACTGCAGGGGCGGGGTGTAAAAACGGAGCCGTAAAGTCGGACACATTCTACCTGCAGCAGCTCACTGTGAGCTGAGATCAGTGACTGATCTGGCGGCAATCGCAAGGAAAAATGCCGCGAGACCAGGCAAAAGTGGGGTTCCAACTTTGTGCAGCCTGAGAAAAGCAACTGCGGCCGCCGGTGTCGTGCCAATGTAGTTATCCCCGACAGAAAGTGTTTCCCCTGCCGCGGGAGCGCGCGTGCATTCAGCGGTGAGGGCGGACCTTCGACTTCATCAAAGTGAATGAAAAATATACCATGTGGGCTGTTTTAATCTATCGTTTTGGTATTGTTTTATTAGCGAGGTTTGTGTACAGCACGGTTGCACGTTTTTATAGGCTTACGTTATCGAACTTCGTATTATTCATTCATTGCACTCAATTGAGAATGTCTACACGAGAAGGGCATTTAGTTTCCCCCGTAAAGGTAACATTTATTTCGCGGTTGTCCGGTGATGTTATAATTGACGACGTAGTCGATCATGTCATCCATGTTACTGTTTAGACGCTAGATTCACCCAGACTGTCACCCTTTACATCTGCTTGACTTTAAATGTACATTAAACTGAATGCAGCATTGTAGACATCTAAAATTATTTGTATCCCACTATCACTTTTGCTAGGAAAATAGAAACGTCTGCATATTCCCCACTGTTATTAGTCATGATGTGTAGTATACACAAAATAAAATACTTGACAGTAGGCTATCATCTGTGCATTATAAAGCGGGGATACATTTTATGGCAGGTTAAAAATACAGTCTGAAATTATTTGTATCCCACCATAACTTTTGCTAAGAAATTAGAAATGTCTCCATATTCCCCACTGTTATTAGTCATGATGTGTAGTATACACAATATAAAATACAGAGACATTTCTAGTTTCTATTTTGTTTTTTAAGTCCAGCTCTTTTAAGTCCAGTATGCATCACGTTTTGGTCAGCCCTGCGCAGCGCCGCATGAAGTCAAACGCACCTAATGTTTTAACTTTTGTGTGTTTAATCAGGTATTTTAAGTAATCTGTCGTCTAGACCTCGTCACCTGAATAGCCCGTTGTTCAGTTCACCACAGAGAAGGCAGTGGTTGTTGATAACCCTGAGGTAAAAAGATGTTGTCTAGTAGAGCTATGCATGTTTACTAGTTGGTGTGCCTTTTGATAACATGAGTTACATTGCAGTGGGCCTAAATGTCTGAGCTATAAATGAGGTGGAGTCAGAGCTGGGTTGACTATTTTCTGCATTGTTTGAGGTAAATATCATCTGTCAGGTATTAAGAAGGAATGTTTCAGTAGTATGTGTTAAATAACTGAACTATTTAAATCCTTGTCATTTTAGGGTTGTGTAGCCGCCGCTGTTTTGCCTGCCTGATCAACTGCTGCTATTCGTGCTTGAATTTTAAAAAAATGTAAATTCTTATGTAATTCGATTTGTTACAGGTGGATGGGGCCCCTGTGAATGTGTTTGCCAATGGCCACGGTCTGCTAAGGTTGTGGCTGTTCCTTTTTTTAGTAATTTTTTTGTTTTTGGTTGTACTCTTTCCCTCAGCTTGTTAGCCAGTCAATCCCTTTTTTAGTGTTCTGCCGGACGGACAGGGTGGTGGATTGTGGGAACCCCTTTCCCCTTCAGTGCCTGTGGTGGTGTGTATGACAGCTGTGTACGCATGCTTAACTTTGTTTTATTGTGTGGCGTTTGTGTATATCTTGCTGTGTTTAGGTGGCGGCGCACCGGTGTGAGTGGTGTCAAGGTACCTGGGTGGCCCACAGGTAACCCCCCTGCTGGCCTGGCTCCTGTAGATGCCGAGGTGTCTTTAACCATGTGCTTTTGTCCCTTAGCATTCCTGGCAGTATTGGCATCTACATCTTATCTGTTATTGTTTGTGCTTGTGTAGCAAATAAAAATCCCCAAAGCCTGATTTTTGTCTTTTTTGTTTAAATAAGTCTCCCTTTCAGTCAAAACCCATGTCTCTGAATTTTATTAATTGTGGTGAAACCCATGGCAACTATTTAAAAAAAATCAGTAGTTGCCTGCCTCAGTTACAAATGTGTTTATAGAACATAAATTATGTATTGATTATTTGTGTTTGAAGGTAAGCTGTATTTCTTTTTCCAGTAAATAATTAGTAAATTGTCAAGTACTTTAAATCTTTACTCAAGTAAAAGTATCTGGTCAATAACGTACTCAAAGTACAAGTTACTTTGTGTTTTAATACAGTTTGGTGTGTGCAGGTCAAAGCCTGGTCTCAAGTCACTCTTTGGAATAATGTTTCACACTGCGCATCAGGTTAGAAGCAGCTGCTGTGCAACATGGTTATTTCTGAGGGATGATCGGGTTGATCTCTAATTCTGTTTAACATAATTATTGTAGTCTTTATCTAAATGAAGGTAAAATAATCACACCTGCTTGCAGCTCAGGCAGCTAATACAATGTGATTATTCCTAAAGCATCTATGAACATAATCTGTACAGCGTAAAGATTTGTTGTGCCAGTAACAACGGAGCAGCTCATTGAATGAATTCGGCTAAGCCTAAATATAAAGGAAGCTGTGCAGACTGTTTTATCCACACATTTACTCTCCATTTCCTTCTAAGAAATGATTGTTACTGAACAAACAGCTGGCAGCTGCTGAAAGAAAAGCCAAGACCAGTTTCACCGGAGACATTCTACAAATAGCAATGCCATGTTTTACAGAGACTAAATGTGCTCATTACTTTTAATAATTATGGAAAGTGAAAGTATTTCTGCAGCTTGTGAAACGTTGATACAGGCTGCTTTCCAACTCGACCACCAGTAACACAGTGTGGAGTTACAGGATTTGAGTTACATATGTAGAACAACAAAACCTGTGGTGGTTTAGGATCAGCTGTGTGAAGGTTTTGTTCATGGTGTCTTTGCTGTAAAAGCTGCTGTAGTTCAGTCCACACACTCTGCTCCCCTTCATAAAGAAATCATAGCCTTTATTTTTGTTTCAACAGCCTGAGGTCTGAACAACAGCAGCTGCTTTCAGTATGTTGATTTTGGAAACTAAAAACTGGGTCTCACTTTCTTGGGGTGTCCCCCAGGGCTCGATTCTGGGATCCCTTTCATTGTCTTTCTGTTGCCTTTGGGAAGATCACTGACAGATTTAACATAACCTCTACTTTATTTGCAGATGACATTCAGCTATTTATATTTAAAGCCACAGAGGCTTTTGGATAATCTAGGCTCCTAGACTCTCTAAACATTATCAGGAACTGGGTATGAGACAGCAGAACATCTTTACAGCTCAGTGCTGATAAGACAGAGGTTCTGTTGTTGCTCCAGAAAAAATGCCACCATGATTTTGCAAAATATTATAATATTATAATATTTAAAATATTATCTCCTCTGCTGCCCAATCCTACCTGTGGAATATTTGATAAATCTGCATTAGTTGCTCCGCCTTCAGGTGATCAAGCTTTTTACACACAAACCTGGGAATGCTCTGGCCTCACCCTCACTGTCTGCTGGTTCTGTGGATGTTTTCAAAAGGCGGCTGTGTTCTTGTGTCGGTTGTGTTGAATGTTGTTTGTCCTGTTGAGGAGAGCATCATAGTTTGTCAAACAAAGCTGAAATTTTGTCTCAGAGACTGCAGAGCTGCAGTCGAGTCGAGATGACTCTTTGTTTGTCTCTGTAGAAAATGTAATCTGAATCAGGTTTTTTCCCAACAAAACATCAGAATCTCTGGCAAACACTGGTGAGTACACTGCCCTGCACAGACTACATGTAGTCACAGCTAGCGTTAGCTGTAGCTAATTTAATGTTTTCTTGTTTGATTTAGTTATTGAGTTTGTTCACACCACATAGAGGAGAGCTGGAACAAATGAAACGCAGGACAAAAGTAAAACAGCAATTTTATCTGAGCTCATACATTTCTGATGTGCCAAACTACATCAGCACGTACAGAACGCAGGACTTATCAGAACTGCAAAAAAACAGTGGATACATCACACATTTACAGAGTTATAGCAAAGAAGCTGTTTTTAATCACAGAAAGTAAATTCACTTAAGTCGTAATATAATTTTAATTTAAGTTGTGTTTATTGTTCCATTGTCATTGTCATGATCTGATGACGGATTAGTTAATCCGTCATTTTAAATTAACATTTTAAATTAAAACAATATTAACATACAAACAATTTAAATTTATACTGTGTTTCTTTCATCCTGACCGGTCAGGACAGAAGAAACGAGACGCATCTTCTGCTGTCGTTCCACATTTGGACAAAACATCAGCTGGTATTGATCGAACACGTTTCTGTCTGGATCTTTTAAAATGATATTTATCTGAAAAGTGTTTCAGTGGTTCCGGCTCTCTGCTCTATTTTAGCTTAGCGATGACTTAAATGCAGTTTTAACTAAAAAAACTGGTAACTAAAACTAATAGATTGATTATCTGAAATCTATCAGCAGAATGACGGCCTAACCTAAAGAGAACAACATGTTGTCGACATACCTGTGTTCTTATGTCAGTTGTGCTGAATGTTGTCCGTCCTGTCTCCATCAGGAGAGTTTCGACATCCCATTTCCCCAACTGAAGCCTCTCTGTTTGTCTCTGAAGAAAAATCCAACATCAGACTCTCAGACTCTCACTGGACAAACACTGGTGAGTACACTGCCCTGCACAGACTGCCTGCAGTCACAGCTAATATTTGGTCAAATTTAATTAAAACCAGAATCTGACTTTGTTTCATTTAAAATATTAAAATATTATGACATGTGTAGATATCTGAAATGATGTAAACTTTGACATGTATATACTTTATATACTACTCTATACTTACTTACTATACTTATAACCAAATTATGTCTCTCCTGAGGTTTGTTTAATTTGTGGTTTATAGTCTCACATTTGGTAAAGAGCCCTCCACTCAGACACGTGTTTCTTCTGTTAAAAATGTCAGACCTTGATTTTACTGACGTGTATCTGTTTAAAGTTTGTCACTAGAGAGGATTTTTCACATTCCTCTACTGAAGGAGGAAATGTCTGTACACTTCCCTAAACTCTGAGATTCAAACAGTTTCAGGATGTTCCTCTTGACTTGTCAGAGAGTTCTGGCTGGTTGTGGACCTGTAAAGGCTATTATAGATTAAATGGGATGAATCGTTGTCCCTATTAAGTAAGAAACTGTGTGCGATTTAACACTTGATAAAATATTTTTAGATTTCATCATGGCTTGTTCCACTGGGGATAGGGCTAAACGACTAATTCCATTTGCAATTATATCTCGATATGATAAAACTAGATTTTCTAATAGCAGGCTGTGATTCCACTGGTCACATGATACGTGAGAGTAAAGCAGTCTGCAGAGGAAGCATCAAGTTAAGATGTTGTCGGAGAATCACTAAGCCTGTCTATTACATGCGAGAGACATCACTTGGTTTAAGAATAAGAAATAGAGAATTACAACCAGAACACTGAATTACAAATTTACTCAGTGCACTGCCAACAAGCCTCCCTGGAATTCTTCAGAATGAAGTGCAACCGCCTTTATGAAAAAAACTTTCTGCGTGGCCGAACACGCCGCTTTTAAGCAAATAAGCACAACCTCCAATTTAGTTAAGACCAAGTCAACTAACCAAACATCACAAGCCGGTGTGTTTACCTGAGGCTTCAGTGTGTCAGAGTGTGGGGAGAAGATATTTATATTTATATCTAGATATTTCAATTGTTCATGCTGATTAAAACCTGCTTTTACATGGAGGTATTATGTGAAAAATCTTTTTTCTGTGGGGCCTGTAGAGAATAAATAAGCAGTTAGGAATTAAAGGGGCTTGCGGTTATGGAGATCAGAAATGAATGTCTGTCTATGGGAGTGTTATTTCATATCCGATGAATAGCGCCACCTAGTGGCCGACTGAAGGCAAATTTCACACAGCCCCTCGGGAGGATGTGCAAGATAAGGTCCCTGAGTTCTGACATGACATCCTGTTTTTATTAAAAACAGCAAAAAAGTCTTAGCTTATAATTGGGACGTTTTTTTGTCCGATTAAAATTCCCTCTACAAACTTGGTTGGGCTCGGTCTAGAGACGGTCTGTGGCAAGTTTCGTGCCCACCGGCTTCGTCGGAGTCAATTAAAATAGATTTTCCAGTTTTTGCGATTTAGTGAAATGAAAACGTCATTGCACAGAGGCGTGTCCTATTCCATCAGAATCGGCAGCATCCCTCAAACACGATGACATAAGGTTTATGAATGTGCGATGTATTGGCTTGTAGTTATGAGGCAAAATGTCCTTCAAAAATGAGATTAATTTATTTAACACACTCAAAAGTGTCCAAACATTTTTCTAAATTAACTTCATAAAGCAGTGAAACGGAAAAATCCCTTCATGCCATAAAATGAGCTCAAACAATGTTTGAAAGACTGAATCTGAGGTGGGACGGAACATGATCACAGTCTCTGTAGTCGGCCTTAGAAAGCTATACTAACCTAAATAAACAGACTACATTCATATTAAAATTTAGTATTTCAATACCAAACTGTTCATCATATTCAGCCTCACATAAGAAAAATAAAATCCATTTATTTTAGGGGCTGCGTCAGGTTACATGCGTAATATTTCCTATTTGACCGTTCTCTCCTCACACACACACACACATTATATGTGTATATAAATCCTGTTTTTATTTACCATGCTGTTAATTTCCTATCAGGTATTTGATTGGCTTGGAATGATAAAAATTGTTCCACTCTTTCCAATTACACTGATTGCTGGCGTTTCTATTTAAGTGGTGTGGTTTGAATGTTGGTTTTAATGGATCAAACACGGAATCAAAACCAAGCAGGGCGAAAGCCCAACTGGACCAGTTAAGTGGAAACACAAGGCAATTCTAAAAGGAAAAATTCGGCCGGGTGTCACAGCACGAGCTGAGAAGCTACAGCGCAAACTATTAGCGGTTCATTCGTCGTGTGTGCAAGAGGGAAGCTGCTATATTCATAAATGCAGTTTTTGAGCCTGCAAGCTGGGAATGTCCAGTGGAAACAAAATGAACTGCGACACAATAAGAGGTTCTGACAGTGCTGTAAGGCTGATGATACACACAGCAACTTTTAGAGCAATGCGTGCAGAACAGCAGCTGTCGTCAATAATAATGAGTAAAGATTACTACCGTAATCCCCTTCCCCACCACTCCGCCACCCGCCACCCACGCCGCTATCCATTTAAACATAGTCGGACTTGCCTCTAGCAAGATTGCCCAGCAAGATTGCTCAAAAAGTTGCCCCGTGTATCATCAGCTTTAATTGTTATCACGCTTACAGAAGGTTGTGACAGACCCAAACCATCACCGCTGCATCGCCAAATATCCTAATGTAGTGATTCCTTTCATTCCTGCACTGTGTCGGAGATGTTAGCGCGTCTCTAATAAGATCAGTCACAAACACGATCCCTGCACGATCTAATCTATAGCGTCTGATTAACTCACTGTCATCCTGCAACACATTCCTTCTCCCTCTTCGTCTTTCTGCCATTTTCTCCTCTACTAAAGAAACTCTTAAGCCTCTTAAAAGTCCTCGTTGCTGCTCCTAACAATTCCGAGCTTAAGAGCTCTTTTAAGGCTTAGGATGCTTTGTGAATTACTTTTTCTTTACTAGGATTTTTTCTTTAATTTTAAGAGTACACGCCCACTTTTCTCAGAATTTTCTTAGAATTACGTCACTAGGAGCTACTCTTAGCCTTAAGATTCTTTGTGAATACGGGCCCAGAAATGTACACTATATATTGCCAAAAGTATTGGGACACCCCTCCGAATCATTGCATTTAGCTGTTCCAATCAGGATGAATGGGATGTCATGAACCTGCATGTGCACGTAAAGGCAGGCGACCCAGAACTTTTGGCAATATAGTGTATTTTGGCCCTAAACCATTCAGTGCTCTATAAACATTAATTTTTTAAAACCACTTAACCCCTAGAACCTATTTTTAGGAAAAACGCCTAAAATAACATATCCACAATAAATCAGTAATAACTCCTCAACCATTAGGCCTAGATGCATAATTCTGGTGTCCTTTGAAATGTCAGAAGCAAAGGAATATAAATCCATTGTATATTAACATATTTATTTTACCATTACAGACTACATGGAGATTAAAAACAGAAAAAATATGATATTTTCATTCTCGCCTGGTAAAAAAAGCTATATTTCAATGCATCAAAACCATCATAAGGTAGATTATAAAGCACCTGGATATCTTTTAATACACCTGGAACACAACTGCAACTGTAAAATTGATGAAAAGAAACTAATATACACCAGTTATTACACAATTTTTAAAAAATATACCTGGCGAATGTCCATATTTTTGAAACATTTTCTGTTATATATGTTCACTTTTATTGGGAGTTATCTTTAAAACACTATTTCTTTTCATACAACCACATTCCAAATAACATAAAGCTTCCAAAACATTCAAATGTTGAAAAAACCAGTCATTACAGATCACGAAAATCCTTCTCATGCTTTAAAGGCCCATAACTTGAGAACAGAACATCCTACAGAGCTGGTTCTTGTACCTAAATGTTCCTCAGGGCCAGGCAAAAAAATAAGCTATTGCATGAGGTTGTACCTGCTACGGTTCGCCAGCAGAGGACGACAAAGTCCGCCTCTACCGAACATGCTCTCCTTCTATGAGAGATTTTGAATTCGCGCCAAAACTGAAATGAACCCAACGGCTTCCGTAGGCCGCCGGCAAGATGGCGGCGCGCCGAACGATCGTTCCGAACCCGAATCGCCGCTGTTTCTGGACGGAATCCAGCTATAAAAACCCAACTAGATTGCGGACCCCATATCAGCTCGGGCCGATTTGGTTAAAGTTAACCGTTTGACAGGCAGGAAGCCAGTCTGAAGACCTCAGCACTGGAGTGATGTGATCCACTTTTTCATCTTACTGAGGACTCGAGCAGCAGCGTTCTGAATCAGCTGCAGCTCCGTAAATCTGAGGGGATTCAGCTGATAATTCTCTGGAGCTTCTTCACGTCCAAAGACACAACACACTGTCAATGTTTTCACATTGTGATTTTGCTTTGATTGTGAAAATATCCATTATAGCGGTTTAAATGCAAAATCAGAGTTTGTTTTATATGAAAGTAAATTAAAACTGAATGAGTAAAAAGGTCAAATTAAAGTGAAAATGTGAGGGTGTCTGGACATGAT